>CACRXP010000003.1:3561965-3587993 GCA_902702965.1 Spirometra erinaceieuropaei
ACAGTCAATACTTAGTTACTAAGATAAACAGCAACGACCCGCAACCATTTAATAGATAAATAGTTTATCAGTTATCTCTCTAACCAGGCCTACCGACGTTAAAGATGCTCAGAGCAGGAGTACTCCACTTGTGAAGTATGAGAACTCCCCTTTTTAGAGTAGATATTCGATGACGAACTTTTCACCGCCCGAAAACTCGGCAGATCTCAGGCAGTCTATAGCTACACCGGTAGCCAGGTCATGCCATCCCAACGTTCCTGTCACCCGGGAAGCCAGGTGTGCATCGTTTAACACGTGTGCAATACTCCACTGCGTTCCGATCTTACCGCTTTCCCGGAAGAAATATTCAGCGCTGCCAGAACGGATCCTTCAAACATTAGCATGTAGTAGTAACGGTGGGTAAATACATTGATGGCATCTATCAGTCATCGTTACCATTTACTAAATAAATAAAACAATGAAGTCCTGTGAACTGATGGATAATTATTGTCCGTTCCATTTGTAACACTAGCTCTGGGTATAAAATATTTTAATGAATTGGCACGATTATTATAAGTGTTCCGTCCTATTCAGGACCGCTATCCTGCTTAATCCTTATATTTCTTTCGAGACCTGGAGGCTTTATAATTGACGCCGCGGTTGGTAACCGATCTGCTTCGGGTCTTTTTAACAGGCTAGGGATGGAATGCTTGAAAGACATTGATTCCTAGTTATCAACAGGAGAAATCTGTATGCTGGTGTCATGAGGACGCATATAAAATGTTACACGATAAAAAACGAAAATCTGTACATTCCATTCCAAAGATTTGCACGCCTAACCTTAAAAGGCGTAATTGCATGTTGTTCTGTAGACAGAAAATCATCTGCTGTCAAAATGTCCCAATAAATATGAACAAAAGTTGGTTATAGGAACCTCAAATTTGTAATAGGGACTGAATGAAGCATGAATAAGATTAGAATGAGTTCGAACTTCATTGTACCCGCTGGCAAGCAGTGCCTACGGTTTCATTTTATGCCTGTAGGAATCCATCTACGTTATGTGAAATTCCAAACGATCTGGCCTATTCGTCTATCATGAGTCTTTGTCCGTACCGTACAAAGCACAAATATGGCTAGAAACTTTTCGGTTCTTTCCGCTAAGTCGTTGCCGGACATGGGGGTTAGGCCGGAGCATTTAAAGTAAACCTTGCGTTTTAAGCGGTGACCCTCCCATCGCCAACTAACACACAGTAAGTAGTTGTTACGTTGCTTCTTACAGACAGTAGCTTTTGATTCTCCGACACTTTTTTCTACATAGTTGCTATGTTGTGAACCATGTCATCCAGACAGAGCCTTTCCGATAATGTGGCATTGGATGACACCTAATGTGAACTTTTAAAGTCACTTTCATGCACGCTTACCAGGACAATCGCTTAATGGGGAGTTGCGAAAATTCACATTGAAGAATTCAAGAGACAATTTGGCGAGCATACGTAGGCTTTCGATAAATTCTCGTCAAATTTATACGTTTATGTTGCTATCGGAATGATTAAAAGGAAAGTGCGGGCAAGCAGAATTTATTCCCTAGCTGGGGAAGCGCCAAGTGACCTTCTAAGAAAGCGCATAACTCAAGCTGTGTTACACACCTTTCCAGCAGCTGACCCCCATGTACTCTTCCCCACTAGCTCCATCCTACACGGAGGGAGCAAGGATAAATTGCCGGCTCAGGCCACTTCTATGTGTATGTACTCCTTCACCTGCTTCCATGGGGCAGAATATATTGGTTGCACGAGCCGGCGTTTGTCCAAAAGAATAAGGAAACACCTTACAGCATAGTCAATTAAGGTCAAAATAAAGAACGTCAACAGCTCTATCCTCGGCCACATGGTAGACACAAACCACTGTGTAGATGCCGGACAGACATTCCGAGTGATTTACAATGTCCCGTTAAACTATCCAAAATTACTTGGACAGCGTCGGTTGGCAAAAGCAGAGGCGGCTGCAATCAGGCTATACAAACCAGTCCTATGCAAACAAAAGAAGTTCGTACAGGCCCAACAGTTGCCATTCGCCAAAGCCACCATGCTAGCCACCTGCGTATAATTACCCGTCCCAGTGCCCACCATCGCCTTCTCCCCCGACAGTGACGGTGCTTATTTTCACCTCACCCACCCAGACCCTCCTCTAAACCTCAACTACTGTATAACTTCTGCTTCCTCCTACTTCCGTTTAATCATTTCAAGAGCAATATACATGTATAGGCCTGATGATAATTTATCGAAAGCTTACGTCAAATTTTCTTTTGGGTTGTTTAGGAGCTGACTAACTTTGAATTCATAACCTAACTCAAAGACCTACCCTGCTCTAGATTTATGCTTTTGTAGAAAATAACATGTAGTACCCGGAGAAAAGACTATGCTCTTACGCGGAAAAATGAAAAGCTCGAAGTCCTTGTTTTCCTCGAGATTATGAGCATCAAGAACCTGGGTAAATTAAAACAAAGGAGTGCTCATAATTTGATTTTGGGATCTAGCAGCTGCTGTTTCTCTCTTAAGATGTCAATTAACTGTTGTCACACTCGGGATCACTCCGGTGTTATCTTATTTTTCGGCGAAAGGTTTTTAGTCCCGTTCAACTGACCTGTTTTTTAGACTTCTGGTTAACTATGATGGATGTGAATTAAAATTGAGTGGAAAGGGATCCCAGCCGAAAGGGAACTACAACGGCACCGCGTTTCTAACTTCCCATAGAGTATGAACCATATATGCCCTCTCAGGTTTAGGTACTCTTCCTCCCAAAAAAAGTGGACAACCAGTTACTCTCACTTAGCATGCCTTTTGTCTACATGAAAGAGGTGGACATCAAACAGCCGGCGTTCGGAGCCAATCGTATCGAGGGCTTCGTGTTACCTGAATCCAGTGGTTGGGAGGTGATTCCATTGTTATTTCTTTGACAGTCAAGAGTTAAATGTTACTACGGAATATTCTGTTTTCTTACAATTCGTCTCAACTATTTACTGTTGCACTTTTCGTCGAAAGGGACGGTTACCATTTTCGTTAACCTTCAAACATGGTGGAGCAATTGAATTTGGCAAAGCACTTCTCGAACTGGGAACACGCGCTAGTAGACTTCGCAGTTCCTACGTACCTCCACCGCCGCCACCAGCGACAGAATACTACAGCTGCCCACCTCCTGCGTACGCCCCACCCTACGGCGATCCGTACTACAGTTTCATGACTCAACACCCTGCCTTTGGTCCACCAATTCGTAAGTTTTATGGTTTTGTTTTCTTTCGTCGCTCTTTTTCGGTTCATCCCTCTGGACTAGTTTACGAATTAGCTTTTGGTTTGCATTTATAGTTGTTGAGACATCTGACAAATTATTTGTCGAACAAGTTTTTCTGGTGGACTTTTTCGTGCGCTTTGTAGTCTACTAGCACCACGCTTCGATGCTACGTCTTCCTGGCCCGGCAATTCCCTACACGACGTTTCACTCAAGTAGTGGATATTACTGCGAACAGCCTTAACACAAGCTGGTTGATGTCATTTGATATCGGCTTTAGAACTTGTCTAGTTCTCTTCGTCAACAATTCTTTCATTTCCTGGAATTTGCCACAAGATGCGGACTTAAAGCTGGGTTTATTTAAGTGGTGCGAAGTGAGCCTGGTTTTTGCGGCTTAGTCACGTTTTGTCAATAGATAATACCTCATCCAACTAGCAGCATACAAATAATAACGAGAAAGTTTAAACAGACATACAAACTTGGAAGCTGGTGCACTCGAAGCATTTCTGTCCGTTACTCAGCCATCTCCGGAACTATTTTGCACGTTCGTAGGGCTATTTTTGTCACAACTCGGGCGCCCACTTGTCGATCCCATTTCATGCTTCTTTATGTCAATACATTCTTAACACATGACGCATTGAACAATGAGCAGTAAAGATTCCGCATCTAACTGGTATCCTTGATTGATTATTCAATGTCGGTGACCTTTTCTGCTCCACATCAAATACCGATTTTTCTTTATCACACGACACTCAGTTACTAATCCTGTTTCGAAAAATGCCATTTTTACATGTGTGCGTCGGTCATAATTCGGCTTAGATTTCATGAAAACTCAGCAGGTTTCTAATATTAGTCTCTCAGCTGACTGGGCAGAATGCTCAAATTACAAACTGGGAACATTCGTTTTTCGAAGTTCTATTCTCATTGAAAGCCTGCCGATTCAATTGCGTAGTTGAGTTTGCGTCTGAAAAACTACGTGTCCCAGTTAGCTTCTTTCGACTCGGATATTTTTTCCAGGGGATGTTAGTCGTCCACTGCCTTTTTCGCCTTTGTTATTCTACTTTCTGCTGATATGATCCTTCCCTTTGGGCAGGCTGCCATTCAGCGTTCCACTGAGATCCACAGGTCATGTCGACACCCTTAGCGCATCCTGTTAAATTCAAGCACGTCGAATTTGTTATAGAAAGGACTGCTCTGATTTTACGTGAGGGTGAGTTCGCCAGTGTCGGCCTAACGCCCTCTTTCCTCCACACGCATCAGTGGCTTGTTCGAGTCAAGCTGACTGGGAGGGGATTCTGTGGCTGACAAAGCCGAACAACCCCTCTACGCGTGCCACACGCGACCTGCGACGGACTGCGTAAAATAGCATGCATTCCATGTAAACAGTTGTGGTGGCGACGGCGACGGTAGTTGTGGTGGTTGTGTTCACCAGATGGTATTGGTTGATAAATGATCACCGTCTTCTTCGTGTTGATGGCCAGCCCGAAGTTGGAACAGCCGAAGGCAAAGATATATGCACTCCGTTGCACGCCCTCCTTCCTTGTGATGCTTTGTGCACAGTAATCCGCAAACAAGCAACCATTGACACCAGCTTTGGAAACTCCTATATGACTTCATGTATCGGATGTTCAGCAGTTGTACATACTGTAGACGTGCTATCTCGCGAAATATTTACCGAGATTCTGAAACGTATTTCCAATTCGGGAAGATTAGTTAGGTAGGGTTGTCTTAATTCTCGTGTCGCACAATGCTAAAATATTCCAGTTACGCTGAGATACTGGCTTTCAAACGAGCTTTCCACCGGCCGCTTGCGTAACCTATATTCCACAAAAATGACTACTTGAGTAGTGTAAACTTTTCCCATTGATTTTCACTGCCCTTATAAATTCAGACATATTTGCGTATTTGGTAACAAGTTTTGTCTTCTTCAAATACTATCATCAAGCTTTAGAAAACTTTCTCGATTCTTGAGCAGCCTCGATACCGATATCCTGTTACACTTGCATTCAGGACTTTCAAATTACAAACTTCATACCTTCCGTGTAAAGAAAGTCATATTTTTCTATGCGATATTTATAAGAGGTTATATAGGGCTCATAGAAATTCGTAATCTCTACGGACCATGCTGATGCGATGCTGTATGGCTGGACATTTCACGGTCCCAAAAATCTCATAATTAGAAACTTTTTAAAATAAAAAATATGCTCCTTAAGCATGAGATTTGAAGAACACGTAACCTGCTACCAAATAAGTAGAAGAAAGTGTATTTCGTGCGTATTTTTTCATATAATATGTTTAAATTCATAAGGGCATTTACTCAAGTAGTCATTTTTGCGAAATATAGGTTACGCAAGTGGCCGATAAGAAGGTCGTTCGAAAGCCGGCATCCCAGCGTAATGGGAATATTTTACCATTGTGCGACTCGAGAATCAACTCGACCTAGGTAATCTTGTCCATGAGCTGCGGGCCGTCATTCGCCAATCCGACTGGTCTTGCGTCGTAGTCTGGTGCTTTGTCTTTGGGCATCTCTACCACTACCTTGATTATCTCTCAAAGGATAGGCGGACGATGGAAGTCGGCATTAGTGTCTACCTAAGGGAGTTGGCCGATAGCTTCGTCGCAGATTGCGGGTAAGTCTTAAGGACAACTTTGAGGTGCTCGATCCAGCGCTCCAAGTTACTGCATCTTGGCTGAGCGGTTGGACAGCCTCTTGGACCTAGAGGACTGTAGACTGCGTTGATTGTCGCGAAGAGATCCTTTGTCACACCGGACTTTGCGTTTTTTCGATTTTCTCCAGCTCTGCAATTCAGTCAATCTTTTTGCATCGCCCTCAATTTCTGATCCGTTAGTGACGTCGGTCTCTTCGTTAGTACAGATCGTACGCAGACTGTTGTTCTCAGAGAGCAGGCGTCGAATTTCGTCGTCATTGTCAAACCAGTCATTGCGCTGTTGATGTTGACTCAAGACTTCCGGTGTTGTGGTTTTTAGGACTTTCCGCATTTCTCTGCACCGAGTTTCAACGGTAGTCTTTTCCTTCAGAAATTGCACTTACTCCAACTTGCGATTCGTTCGATAGTTAAAATTCGGTAGTCTTTCAGTCATACTCAATAATGCAGCATTTAACTTACCTGGTATTTGCTTTCTTTGTGAACACTTGCGAGGTTACAGCTGCAGCTTTATCTTGGAGTCGAAAAGGCAGCGACCTGCAGTGCAATCTATACCACACAAACAGACACACGACAGTTCGACCGTCGTTACCGAAAATGTCCACTATGTGCTCCACAGCAAGGTGAGAACAGGGACGGTGAATTGCGTGAATTAGTTTACAGTGTTTATAGACTTGCACAGCATCTAACGCACTCTCTCCTCTCCCACCTGGATCCGGTGTCAAGGCAGAGTCAAGAAGACGGGGGGCGAGAGAGCGCGCAGGTGGATAGCACGGTCGAGCCCACACCTTGGCGCTTTACTCCACACCCCTTGCTCTACATAACAAATAGCCAGCTTTTTGACCAACAATGGGGCGGCAGGGGTCCCAGTGTGTGTGACGTCTTCCGGCAGTCGGGTCTGCCACCACACCCCGAAATGTCGGCATTTTTTATGGTGTGCAAATCCAGTGATGCTTTCTAGAATCCGATATGGCCCCCGTGTTGGTCCAGATCTGCCATGTGACCCGTTTGGGGGTAAAAACACACACAACAGTTCGATCATCGTTTCCGACGATGTCCACCATATGCTCCACAGCAGGGTGAGAGCAGGGACATTAACTCGCACGTGGATTAGTTTATAGTGATAGTAGACTTGTACAGCATCTACCGCACTCTCTCCTCCCCCAACTGGACCCGTTGTCAAGACAGAGTCAGGAAGGCCGGAGGCGGTGGAACGCATGTGGATGGCACGGTCAAGCCTGCATCTTGACGCTCTACTCCGCACCTCGTGATTCACAGAACAAATGACCTGCATTTTAGCCAACAGCAAAAGAAACTGGCACCACACACTGCTGTTGTCACCAGAACATCGCGCCCTTCACCCCTCCTGACGAGCACGTAGTTCAACAGTTGCACCTGAGAGTGCGTCTGCATCCAAGTTGTCTTCTCTCTGATTGTAAGGCGGAGTATTTTGGTCAGGAGTGGACTATATTCCGTGCAGGTCGCAGTCTGCTTGTTGACGGCGTGCTTTGCCAACATTTTGGGAGCATTTTCCGGTCCTTTTCTCCCCGATAATCTAAAAAGTGACTCCCGGGATAGGGCTACTAAGCCATCTCAGATGGCCGTCGCACTCCACTGTGAGTCATGACTTATTTGATAGTTTGACCGTCGCATCCGACGATGCCCACCGTGTGCTCCGCAGCAAGATTAATCAGGCACGGTGACCTGCGCGTGAATTAGTTTACAGTGAGAGTTGACTTGCGCAGCATCTACCGCAGTTCCCCTCTCGCCTGGGCCCGTTGTCGAGACAATGAAGAAGACCGGAGGCAGGAAGGGCGCGGGTGGATGGCGCAGCCGAACCCGCACCTTAGCTCTCCACTCCACGCTCCCTGGTCCACAACGAACGCTTGGCCAGGATTTTTACCAATTACAACAACAACAACAGAAAGGACGTGAGTGACTGGACAGCCATGCATGCCAATTGTATACCCAGTGGAAGTGCAGGCATATATTTCGCCATAGAATCAGGTGCCAGAAAGCAACCAGTGCACACCAGGCTGCGAGGGCCATGGTTAGCTGATCCTGGCATAGCAGACGCTCAAACTTTGGGGTGACTTGTTCACAGTAAGAAGACTAACCGAGTTAGACTAGGTCGCATTTTACCTTCATGCTAGGACTTTTGTCTTGGGGTTAAGTGGAGTATGTGGATTAGTTCGGACAATCGGCTGTGGTGACACACACATCGGACACCACCTTGTTTAGCCCACCGGTCAAGGGCGGTTATCGGTGTGTGGCTGCCATGCCGAGCACGGCTTCGTGAGGCCATATACAACAGTTGGGTGCCTGGGTGGGGTGAAGTAGGCGTACCCATCAGGTCCGTCGATGCGTCTTATGGGACATTGCTTTCAGGCGGTCGTGCTTGCCCAGACATCACCGATGTTGCCTCTTCGTGTGTGTCATTCCTCAGTAGTGTATCTCCGGCAGGGTTCATGCGCCGGGGTATTGCTGTGGGTCGGATATTTAGCCGCATAAGCGAGCCGAAAAGGACCGTATATTCGCAACGATAGTCTGCTGAAGGAGCGTTGGGAGCGGTGCCGTGTGTCAGTGTGGCAAAGGTTTCGGAGACGACCAGACAGAAGTCCTTTGCATTGTTTGGATTTTGGAGGCATCATCATCACATTTTCTCACAGCTCGAATCTTATCAATAATGTGTTTTTTGTTAGTTATCACTATCATTGCTAGTTTCGCGCCGCGCATTTCTCAGGAGGCCGGCACTCGAGTGGTCAAAGGTTTTGGGACAAGTCCGTAGGCAATTTGATTCTGTGTGATCACCATTTAAGGCACCTCACTCACTGTTGCCACCTGTGCCAGATGATGGCGATAGTAACGATGGAGCGATTCGATGCGGCGAAATAGCCAGTTTTATCATAACTGCTTCCCAGTGCTTAATGACCAAGGACTCACCTCACAGATCCATCTTACTTCATCGTCCTTGCATCCCATCCCTCCTATACGACAAGAATAGGTGCAACAATAGTTATCAATTCCCCGCACGCACTGTGCAGTTCTTGTGTCCATTGGGGTCGGCTTGCGTACCTACCATTCGACCTACTGTTTGAGATCCAGACGCATTGGCTGCCGCTGACGCCCTGCATAGATTGAAATTCGTGATTTGGGAACTGGCCTGACGGGAGTTGAGACTCTAGTTCTCAACTTAGTCATGAAGATTCAACAAACAAGACAGCGATAAAAGAGGAGCCGTTATATTGGTTTTCCATGCTCGACCTCAGCGCTCCATATAATGCTACAACTGCCTGGCCTGTAAGTGGTTGTCCGTCAGATGCAAGTCTTTTTTCCCAGCTAGGCTTCTCTGAGTGTAACCCAATCATTCAAACGTGTTCCTATGGTTCCTGTGTACTTCCAGACTTCGGCCAAGTGTCGCCCTCCCATGAATCTCATTTTTGGCACTAGTTTGCCCATGTTCACTACCTTAAGTACGGTTCAGCGTTGACAAGCAATGGTGTTTGATGTACCGGGGATACCTCAGAAGCTTAGATTTTGCTAATAGGTTGTGTTGATTGACAGAGTGGCGGCTCATATCAAGTCAGTTTGGTGCATACCTTTTCGTAGTCCCGTTCTTTCATATAGATTGGGGCTAATTGTGTAGTTTCCGTAGGGTTTTTCTTCAATATTGTTTTGCCGAGCATGTTGCCGTAAACCTATTTCAAACTGACGTTTTGGTTAATGACATCCAAGCCAATATGTAGTCACTATTTTGTCCCTTTTCCTCTGATTCAGCTGATACCCTTTACCAGAGTAACTGTTGGCCGCCTTACCCCGGAGCCGTACCCCCCACTTACACACCTGAGTGGCCAGCCGGGGCGAACTCACAGCCTCCACCTTACCCGCCTCAGTCAGGTGCATACGCACCGCAGCCTGGCGCTTATCCGCCCCAGCCGGCGGGTGCTTACGCGGGACCACCGACGGGTGTACCCTATCCACAAAACGGACCACCGGCGAGTGCCCCTTATCCACCAACCGGACCACCGCCGCCCTATACGGAGAATGGAGGTTAGAGATGTTTTGATTGCCACCTGTCCTGCTTTTACTGGCGGGTTGACGGTCTTCTTCACTGTTTAAGAGTTCTTACATACGAACTTTTCATCATCCATCTTCAATTCTCTGTTGACTAGATTTGATTAATTTTTTCGGGCCCCCTTTCCGTCTCATAAGTCATTGAACTTCCACTTTGTCGTGGGGTACTGACCTGTCTTTAACTCATCGTTAACTCTTTTCGCCATGCAAGAACCACACGTCTCATACAACTCAGAAAGCACACGCCTCGGGACATACAGACTTGTAATTGCCTCTGGTCCAATTTCGGCGTGTTTTTGAACTTGCTGTTCATTTTTTCGAGACCCATAGTTTTGAGTGGGCTCTACCCTCGGAATGTTGCTGCTTACTAATTGCGTGCTGTCGTATCCCTATGTTAGTAACATTGTCGCGCCACTTGGCTCGTGCAACAATAACAAAAAGCCATCCGCACACTTGCGGAGACTAGAAATTCTTCTTGTTTTCAGCTGTCAGCCACAACTCCTAATGACTACTTCGCTATTGGAAGAAGATATCTCATATCTCATATCTCTGTGTTTTATGGATTCGTTTGCGCTTTCGATCGTTATGTGGTAATATTTTTTAGTCCGAAGGTAGATTCATGAACAAGTAGAGCTCAAAGTAGCTTCTACATGGCTCGAACAATAAAGTCACTGTAGATTTTTCCTCCGACCATTTCCTGACAGATAAAGACTAGCTTTACAGTCCTGTCGATCTATCAGTTTTTACAAGAAATCTACGGTGGCCACGAATCTACCCAATTTGCTCACGTGTCTATGGTGGCTTAATAGACTTTTCTAACACGGCTTCGTCATCTCGTTCGATGGTAGGCATGTAAACAGTTAGTAAAGCACGTGGGCCATAACTCAACCTCACATAGGTATTTCTTAACTCGCCGCAAGATTGTGTAGGCGTAAATTAACCATTGATGTCAGCGCCTCCTTGTACGATACCTTTGAGTTAGGCCCATTCAGCACCGAACGTCACTTGCTAATTTTAGGTTTGAGTGAGAGAGTTGACAAAATTAGCGTTTCTGTTCTTTCCACCTGCCACGTCGATCTATGCTGTTTGTCGCCCCATCTCAAAAGTGGATTATTATGTTCTGCCGTTGTTCGATCCTTTCACGTTATCTTATTTCTTCTTCGTCACCGCAGTAAGTGAGGGTTACTACTTCCAACAGTACCCGCACACAGTCTATGCACCGCCTGCCTCAACGGCACCGGCCCCCTCGGCACCCCCGCTGCAAGAGGAAACGAAGAAGAATATATAAAAGTTGGTTGTTTACATCACACTTCCTACGAGATTGCCTACTTTTAACTGCTAAAACCCGTTCCACCATTCTGTGATTTTAAGTGTTCGCAACTCATTTGCCTTCCTGGAATTCTTGCTTTTCTGCTTTCCCTGATTTCTTCTCACATACAAAACTTTACCTTGTGGTAATTCCTGGATTTGGTGTTACTCTCCCAACCGTTCATATTTGCTTTCTATACATGCATTTGTGTGATTGTTCTTCTAAGACCCCGAAAGCCTGTTAATATCACGCTAATTTCGGGGTTGGGGGGCGTCGTTTTCCACCAAGAATAATTGGCGGTTGGGACATCTGTATGATTTTTCCAGTTTGATAGACGTATTTTGTCAGGGGTCGCTCTGCCATAATTTTGATTTTTGTCGACTTTCCCAACTGCAACTTCATGATGTTCTTGAGACTCATCGAGAGTAGTACCTTACCTAATGACGTCAAAATTACGCCCATGCAAAATGTAAGGATGGTCTGGTTCATCTTTAAATTTCCATCTTGACCGATGCAAACAGCTCGGATTTCAGTCATGCCTCCTTTTCACTGTCACATTATCTAGGCAACGGGCTGGCTAAGAAACTACAACATCTGCAAAGCGTTCGGCGAATTCTTCTGGTATTTTTGCCTCAGAAAATACTGGAGAGCCTCGTTCCCTGGTTACCATACGTTTGCGCAAGATTTTGTTTAACGAAGATCATGAGGGAAGCCCCCTAAGTAATCAAGAAAGTCGAGAGTGTAAACATTTTCATGGCCGATAAATGCGGAATAAGGGAGGATTGGCCGACGTGTACTGTCTTTTTTCACGCCACTGAGCAGTTCTCTCGGCGATTTTTACAAGAATCAGCTTCTTTAGTGGAGATTTTTACGACTGATTCAGATTGTAGTGCGGAAATTCCGCGCAGGCTAATGTGGTTCTTTCAATTCCAGTTACGTAATCATGTCAATCTAACTAGAGATCGAGACTGGCACAATGCCTGAACCGACGTATTTCTGCTCTATCCGTACCATAAGAATACAGCACAAATGAGCCAGAGCACACGACGGCGTATCTATCACAGGGCATCGACCCAGTGTTCTAAGTACTCTGTGGCACTTTAAAAAACACGATTTCAGTGGAACCTGTTTCGATATAAACGCTTGAGTGCACTCAGCACCATGATAATCAAGGCCCGGTCACGTGTTGAAGGTGAAAGACTAGGAGAAACGCAGTGGTGCTCAGAGCCCCAGACACGCGGCGGACTCTGGACGTGTGTGCGCGTCCACCCCTTAAGCTGTTGTGAACGTGGTGTGAGAGCTAGTCAACTTGGTGAACTGACAGGGTGATTGCGGAATTTGTTGACGCCTCCGATTGACTGTCCTGTAGGTGACTTGTACGCATGTCCCGGGCGCCGTAATCACGTGATTCCTAATACGGCTTAAGTGCTAAAAGCGGAAGCCTTATACGCGCACAAGAAGCTATACACTAAAAGGACGACCAAGGCTAAACCAACCTTGTCTAGATCCTAGAGCGCATCTGACACAGCCAAATCTAGATGGGAGAATGGAGGGGTACGTTCATAGTTTGCGGTGCAGACAGAGATAGCAAGATGTGCCATCAGATATTACGCTTTTATTCCTGCTGACTACCACTGGAAGTGGCTTATCGGGCCCCACGTTTTCGCATGTCCTGCATTGATCTTTAGTCCCATGTGCCGAAATATAGCTAGACCAAACCGTCTCTCCAGTTGGGTGATTATCGTGCCAGTCCGTTTTCCGATTTTCTAATGCTGTGCGAGCCTTATTAAGGCCGATTCTGACTCAGTTTATGTTGTTAGAAGACCCATTAGGACAGGTGCAGTGCGGCGACACGACTCTCCAATATGCAACCGAAAGATGCCCACTGTCGGAGGGGGAGTTCCGGTTCCACCCATCGGAGTTTTGTATTCTATAGAGGAAGAAACTCGGAGCACCGCTGTTGCGTGCCGTGGTATTGCCGGAGCCACGCATTATGAACATTAACTACCGGGTTTGCGATGGGGCATACTATGTTGTGGTCAATGTATGTATGATAGTTCAATGTAGTCTGAGACTGCCACCATTATTATAGCCGGTGCGAGGGAGATAATGCCCGGGCACTACCTGTTTTCCCGATGTTCGAGTCTAAGCTGACTTCTAGGATCTGGCACCTTCAAATATGGATGGCATTTCCTTGAGATGATGTCTGATCAGAGCGATTGCGTCGGCCTAGGCAGTCTGAGAGCCAGCCATTGTCTTACTTCGACACGCATTGCCGCCGACCGTCCCTGCTAAAACGCATCTCTCTTGGATGAGAACCGTTAAGTGTTTATAGGCTCGGGAGACACCTGGATATGGGCAAAGCAGTTAGAGGCCTTAATGATCTTTTGCAGTACCACAGAGTTTTGGGACGATATGGTTGATTCTATTAGGTCCAGTTTTAGTACATCTATCGTCTTTCTCTCTGTGAGCTAGGAGTCAGACGACGTACCAGCACTTTGAAACAGACCTGACGAATCTAGCTGATCGAAGAATCTCCGGCTACTTAGGGCAATCCGTGCGTTTTGGCTCACAGTCGTCTTCACTTGAGACTTTCACGTTTTCATATGATCTAGGTCGCTGCCAACATTTGGTTTACCTAAATAGGACTGTATAGCTCCGGCATGTGTCATGAAGTTGTCATTGTGGGAAAAATAATCCGAAATGGCCTGGGCGGATCGCATGTCGCCCTGATCGTATTAGGGTGCGCCGTCTGACCCAACCTGGAACAGTGTACGGGTTTTGGCGTTCGTTGTGAATGACAGCACAACTGTGGGAGTGCATAAAAATCATGCCAAAAGGGAGCCCTCCCTCCCGAAGAGGACCAAATTAGTCCGTCAATGGGCAACCTTCCAAGATCGGCACAGGCTAATGTGCGAGTTCCAGAAAATAGTTGAAAAGGAGGTCTGATCGCATTAATGAGGGTCTTATTCGCCTAATGTTCTGGATTCACGCCCGAATCTATCATCCGATACTACAACAGATGAGTGGTCACACAAGGCCTGTAGCATTTACAGGAGGCTTTGGATATGCAACCACATGTTCATCGAAATTGGCGTTTCTCACGTGCATCTCAAATGGTTGCTCATAATTCGACGATCCCTTGATTGTCAGCAACCGAGTCCTTACTTGCCACAACTTCATCACTCGTGTTGGTTATTGACGCGATAATTGCTTGCCCGTTTGGCTGACGTGTCGGAGTCGTTCCGTAGGTAAGGGGAGATGTGTCGAAGCAGTCCATGTGAACGCCTGCGCTCTTCATCTTCACTGCTCTCTTAAAATATAAATGAAGTGTTCCGCTTGGTCGTTTGTTTCAGATGAAATCGTGGTGATGTCACGTGATGGACTCCCCAAGCCTGGCACATCTGTTGAAACAGCGACCACGTAATATCCGTGCATTTGCTCGTCTCTGTGGAGATGGCGATCTCGATATGAGCCGTTTCATATTTTTTACTGCGACATCAACAGTATTTGTCATGGCGCCGAAAAGTTCCAGTCATTTTAGCCATATGTCAGCGATTGACTATCGTCCAACGAGGGTTGTATGAAATCTGCCCAGCTGTCACATAATCGTCGGCCATGACAGATGATGCTGTCGATGAGTTCTTATCATCGCGTCCACATGCGCTGCGGCTCCCACGTCATCAGTTCCCGACTATTATACAGACCCCCAGGTCAGCCGTTTCAGGTGGGGCATACCGTTGCGTCCAACTTGAAGCTCGCGTAAAGCCTGTTGCTGGTATTCGGCTGAAATCGCCATTTAACCGCTCACATAACCCCTCGGTTTCTTAAGGGTTTTACGAAGGCTGTGCACTTTTTCTCCACTGACCCGACCATCGGAAATAAATTTCTTTACCTGGTGCAGTAGTGGGCTTGTTATAGTGGTTACGCTAATATCTTGGGCCGTCATGAGCGCCTGCCGGACGACGCGTCCAAACTCTTTGTCGCCCAGTTACAGCATGTTTTCAACTACCACGTCTTTTTGCGAATGTCCAGCCGAGATAAGACGCCCGCAGCTCCGAACTTCTGCGTGGCCACATGCCGGATTGCCAAGTGGTAATTCGGGAGGATCTTATTCCATCGATGTGTCCACTTGGGCACGTGTTACGGCATGCCATGATTGGTGTCCAGTGTGATCTTGAGTAGCTGGCGACCTATGTGAAGGACGAAATGCCTACCTTACATCAACATGTGACACGTCTGTACCTGAATACATTGTCGCCAGGGCTACTCTTCCAGTCGTGCTGTAGTTTCTGCCTTCGTGAGGGAGCCAGCGTCATGAATCAAAAGTTTAGTGTAATCACATTCCTAGGGAGAGCGCCGCTTAGCCCATAGTCAGGCACATCTGCCCAGACAACTGTTTCTTCGTTCGTCTCGAAATGTGTAAAAAACGAATGACACGGATCATCGCTTTTATCCTCGCAAAGGATTCCTGACATTCTTCGGACCAGTAAACTTCCGCGCCCACTCAGAGAAATCGGCTTAACGATGGACCTCGACCGGTGAGCTCGCCAATTAGTGGTTCATAGTAAATAAGCAACCGCATTCTTTGGCACCCTGACGTTCTTGAATGCAGCAATCCTCGCTAGGTCCGATGAATTTTCGTCCCTCTTTACAGCAAATTCTAGTTAATTAATTTCCTCCAGAGGGAAATTGTCCCTCATGTTATTTTTTCAAGCCACCAGAGCGATTCCTCATCTGGACGGCAAAGAAGCAAGATCTCGTCCCATTAAGCAAGAGCTTTAAAGATTTTAGCATGCATGGTATCTATACTTTGTAGGATATACTTGGTGCTATGTTCATGCTGTTGTTCAGGTAGTTATATTTTAACAAATCTCTGTGTGCTTAATGGTCAGAATTTCCATCACTGAGTCGCCTAACTGTAATTGTAAACATTCTTCCGAGATATCATTGTTAAGAAAACCTCCCCTACTTCTGGAGCAGCGAAAATGTTCTCCACCGTCGGCGACGGCGATGACTACCTTTTACTGTGTCGTCCAGCCACAGGGGGTAGAGGATGCCACCTTACTGTAGCTGCTCCAGTTCTTCATCGTCTGCTGTTGTACCACAACTGAGACACGTCGACCCTGCCTGAAGACTGGTCCCCTCCCGGCTTCAGTTTTAACCTCACCCTTATTTTCACCCACGCTCTGACACACATTGCCTATTCGGCGTATTTATTCAGGTCCTTCTGCAATATCTTTAACACAGCATATCTCCTGGTACGGTCGGCTCCGGATACCCTGCTGGGAGATCGTTTTTGTTGTTGAGGTGACCGTTTTAGGGCTTCGAGGCATAGATATCCTGCAGACAGGCCTTTTCCTCGATAACAATAGTTGCCTGAAAGGCGCCTTTAAACTCCATTTACGTATTGTTTGGCGCCCAGGCGCGGATAGAAGTGTTTGCGGTTCCAGCGACCCAGGGTCTTCCCATGTGCTTGTGGCAATTATCGTGAGAGTCGGAGATGTGTCAGCTGTGTCAGTGCTTGCTGGTAGACATTTCTTCCTCCCAACTTGACACACGTGAGACATGTTGGACAATTGCATTACACGTCTTAGGTCCGATTTCTGGCACGTTAGTGCGTCGCTTTGTGGTCGAGCCGAGAATAACTATGAGACTTTGTTGTGCAATAGGGTTAATCTGACGCGTAGTGCCATGCTCCACGTTGTCAGCATGCTGTCTTCGGTTCCTGTGGAAAACTGCTCTCTTGCGGTTTGGCCGTTTTCGTGTCAGTTGTCTGTTAGGGCCGTCCATGAGTCTCGCGCGCTCTTTGTATTGATGAGTCCAGTACAGCGCTTTGTAATCCCCTCCTGATCTAACTAGGCGAGTAGCCATGTAAGTACATCATCTTCCAGCAATTCTAACGCCTAGTTGCCTATTCTAGGTCAGTTTGTTGATAAGTGTCGTTCACTCGGCCGTCTAAATGAAAATAATCTTTGTTTGGTTGTCTTACTATCTTACGTCACCAAAAGCGCCGACTGAATGACTGAATTAAAACCTCAAGCTCTTGACTGTATCATCGGACTAAATATCTAAGGTTTCTCGAGCAGGACGAATTCCTGATGGCTGTGTGGCAGTCTGCGCCCGTGGTCACCAGCGCAGCCCCTCGCCCACGCCAGCTCTAGTTCGCCTAACACCTGTCAACTGCGGCTCCAGTGTGAGAAACAGCGGGTTTGGCTTCCGGCATATCGTTTGCAATATCGAGGCCGCGCCAACTGCTCACGCTCGGCCTACACCCATCCAAAGAGTTACAGAACCCTATTTCTGACTTAAGTTTCGACTCTCATGCCCACGGTGATAGCGCCCCGCCAAATGACAAAGTCCTTTGCAACAAGACTGACGTCTGCCCTCTCGTCAACGCATAGTTGTGGGTAGGAGCGCGCTCATTGGACACCTCCGAACGTACCGCAACATTCCCCTCCCCCCGCTAAGACACTCCATCCACCATCCAAACTGTTAGCACGGGCCGATGAAAACAATCTTAATAGATCACGACGGGCGGACTGCCAATTATGTAAGGTTAATTTAATGTAACACGTAAATTGACATTTGACAGAAAAAAAGCACACAGCCCCTGCTCGACCACACTTTCCGCCCTCGAGTAACGCTGGAAAGGTAGTGAAAAAATACTACAGAATACCTGGCGATCCGGCAAATTCAAGTTCGTGGCTGAACAACCAGTTATGCGGGCCCATCGCAACCGGTTTCAATTGTCCTCTGATCAGCGGCATGAAACGTACACAGCGTCCTCCCACCAGTTGGACGACCCTGTTAGCGTTAAAGATAGTTGAAGCCCAGTTTAAGCCGTCACTTGGCAGGTAAGATCGTTCACGCCAGTGGAACGTCAGTCTTCAGTTGCCTCGGAACCACCGGTTTGGCTGTGTGCATGCGCACAGCGTCTGGTTGCGTGTGTTGGCCGGGGTTATGGCCAGTTGTTATCGTTTTTCTTGTCCATTTCGGTTTACCTTGATAACATCCTGTAGGCTTGGAATGCGGCGGACTGTCTCACAAAGCGAAAAATAACGTCTCCTAAAAACAATAACTTTACGTGCAGGCCATCCTCAACCGACAGTGAGGTCAGTCGATCTACCAGACGAGTGCGTGCGGACATATGATGTGACACCGCACCGGTTTACTGGGAACTCCGGCAGGCAAGGGTACAGTATGAAACTCCACCAAGGGTTTAGTCTAACGAGTGGGAGGGAACCACTTCTAAGGGGACTCGGTCGCCGTCTTCTTGTACCTCCGGCTATGCCCCACCCATAAAACCCTCATTCCCGTATTCGACGCACCAGTGGCCTTCCGTCCCTGACTGGGGTTACATACCATGCCCTTGCTCTCCGGAATTTACACAACTAACATTTTAAATCTCGTCAGGAGATTATGCGCAAGACAATGTTTTCGGTACAGATGTATAAAACAACTTCCGGTTGAAGGGACAAGATAAGTGGAACAATTAGATGTCAGAGTGCGTTTAAAACGAGTTGAATGCAATCACGTTTCAACAACTGCAAACGAGTGACCATAACCAGAACCTATGTTCAAAATTCGAGGGAAGGGCGTAGGACCGGGGAAACGGACAAGAGAAGGCCGGTCTACACACCAGTTACTATCTGACGGATCCAGAGGTCGTATGGGAAGGCCCCAGGTCTGATTGTCCGCCTCCTCAACCTGTCCTATACCGCACATGCCATGTTCATTCCACCCCCAAGACCACAGTCGCTGCCGTTCGTCCAGAGCCAGACAGTGCTCCGAGCCGGCAACTACTTTGGTGATGCGAGCTTCCTCCACGGAAGACTGCGACTCGGTGATAGGCCTAAAGATGACTCTGCCCGGGACGGGGTCAAAAGTCTCGCCCTTCATTGGCCAAATCTTCCGTTTGTCACCAGATGCGGATGGAGTGGGCCGTGAATCCACCTCCGTCAGAGTCCTGCCCAATTGTCCAAAGTCCGACCTGCCCCATGTATAAAGGTTGCCAGATTCTGCAAACGGAATGAATGCATACAGTACAAACCTAAAATATGCTCATAGATAAATCAACCAAAAGCAATCAACTAACTGACCTGTCAGGGCCAAAATGTGGCTCCAACCGGACATGACAGAGGTTATACGTTCGTTATCAAATAATCCGTTCGGAATCCAGTGCACCTCAGACGCAGAACATGCGTCAGTCCTCGGCGCGGACAGTGGACCACCCAGCCCGAAGCGCAGGTTTCCCCACACTGCAACATGGCCGGAGTCTATAGGGGAAATGAAGTTTGAGAAGCAAACAGTAACTTAACGAACAGTGCAGTAAAGTTACATGAGCAAAGTGAACATACAGAAATATGGATTTCTCTGTTGCATGTAACTAGGGAAGCAAGACGCTCTCCGAGTAGGCAAAATACGAGTAGCAGACTTATAAAGTTACTAATCACATACGATCGTCGAGACGCAGGTGAAACGACCTAATTTTTGGGAGACAGCCTTTTCAAGTTTCGCACGAGTCAGAAGTTGGTCTTTTACCTTGTCTAAAAACAAAGCGATGACGGATCAACGTCCTCGACCGGCGGACTGGTTTGGATCGTGTGCAATGGACGATACGTTTTAACTAGAGACATCGTCGGTCGACTCACCTACGCAGTTACAGCACGACCTAATTCATGGAACCTTAAGTGAAATATGATTTAGGCAAAAAATAGTTTATTGCATAAAAGGAGATGCAACGCTGATTAGCATACAACAAAATCCCAAGGTATTTTATACACGATCGGAATGCGAACTTTCCAGAACGGGTCCTTCCGGCTACCCGCGAAAATCTGCCAAAACGTCTATGAATTACGTAAGCCTGGTAGTCATCTGGCGGATTCTAGGTGAATTACTTAGGAAATCTTGCTTGAGCAGTCAACTTACTGTATCAGATTTGGTGGATTTCAGAAGTTGCAGTAGGTTGGGCGGACAACTTGACCCAAATGTGACCAAACTCGCGTCGTCCGGCGGAGCCTCGTAGCTCAAGTGGTTAGAGCTTTGGTTGTACTAAAGCCTTCCCCTTACTGCGTGGGTTCGAATCCCACGGAGGCGCCAAGTTTTTCACAGTTGGCTCAATATGAAAAATCCCAACCGCAAAGAAACGACGGTTCAAGCCGTATGCATTTTTCTCCTTATATTCGACGCCATTGCAAGTCCAAACATTTTCTAGAAATTATGCGCAAAGCAACCTTGCCAATGCTGTACGAGGGAGAAGCTTCCGAGTTTAAAAGAGTTTTCAATTAGGAGGGAAGCTGAGACCGTGAAATCTTTATTAACGTATTCTCACAGTTACTAATGCCGTGTGCATAGTAGTATAGGTGATCCATATCCATTTCAAAATCTTATGGACGTCAGACGACATATTCTCATTGGCATAGAGGGACGTAAGTATGACTGTTTTGAAACGAAAAGTCGACAGCGAGAGATTCGGAAACCCTAAACGCAAGCGCAACGGTAGGCAGGGTTTAGAGCTATCCGCAAATTGTTGGTCTCCTCAACCAACACGTGCCTTTGCCTCAAACGGAAAATATGAAGACTTAATTTGCCACAATAGTAATAAAAAGGGTGCTTTGTGCATACTTTTGTTAAAATATCTCGCCTTTATAAAGAGATCTAAGAGCAGCGGAAAAATTAGCACCACTTAGGTGGTAAATTTTAGCTAGTGTGGTTTACGCAAGTAGCCGAGAAGATGCGCACTCGAAGGCCAGAATTCTTGTGTGTACGAAATAATCTCGAGAGAACCCTTAGCCCCCATTAGCTAGCAATTTCGCCAGGGCTATTATTCGCCGTCTGACCAGGCTTCGCTGTTCGCATTCAGACGTCGAGCAAACGCTGGGTGCCGCGCAATCTGCCGACTTTGCATTCAACACTCTGGTGTGGTTCCTTGACAATTAGTTAAAGATTATGTTTGAGCGGCAGGCAAGGCAGATTTTCAGCCTCCAAGAGGATATAAACGAGTCAAACACGAGCTGCATTCGATATGGCAGCTGTGTCATGCAGTCACTGCATCCGAGGTCGGCTCCAGTCGACTTGGCAGTGGCAAACGACGTGTCATAATAAATTTGGTTCTTAATAGAAATTGCCTTAGAGGGCTGCCAAGGAGAGTACCGACTGGCGTCCTGAACTATGGCGATTCTCACGTAAGTGATATCCCAGGGAGTGAAGTCTGTTTCGCGCAGGTTGCGATTTCAGTCCTAGGGCAGCACGCGTACACGGGGCGAAAGCCTGCTCAAACAGTACGAACAGGTCCACCTCTAATCATGTCATTGAAAAATTACGAGTGTCAGGCGAGGGTGGGGTCGATGCTGCGCAAGTCTCCTCTATAATCAGGCGTAAGTTGCCACTTTTGTCTGGAGTTGCGGCTACCCTCGTCTACCTCGACAATCCCCGTGATAGGAACGCGCTGGAACGTACTGACGATCGGAAATGACAGTGAAACAGCCGTTCGTAGACCAGCCATCTCTGCATTAAACGAGATCATAAGAACGTATGTTTAATACACCAGTAATGTGCGGTGTGACATCCCGCATTTCAATTTGGTCCCTGTCTTTTCTGCGACTAACTGTTTATTGGTAGGCAGACCTTACTCGGATCACGCTTCCTTTGTTTCTGTATTCCTACTCGTTGATTCCCTTCGTTCTTTGTTCATTGCTCTTTGTTGTTGTTCGATTTTAAACCGACCACCACGTTTTGGTGTCATTCCTGTGGCCTCGAATGTATGTTCACTCTTCAATGTATGCCCCGTCCTGTTAACTCTATCGTGCTCTATTAGTCTTACCGTTTATTACTAAAGAACCCCAATGAATATCCGAGTTCTTCTGACATACCCTTTGGCCTCAGGTACGTCTATTCTGGTGCGGAACTGTACCTATGAAATGTGCGTGGATGTTCCTGCTTGCACGCGCTCTTGCTGTTTTGTTATTGGCCACTCGAACTTTTAGCCTAACGTTGTCGGATGTACTCTGGGGACCAGATACGAAATGCCTGAAAAGTCCTCGTACGGCTTAAATGTTGGTAGCTTACTATGTGCAAATGCTGCAAATTTACAATAAAAGCACTTGAATGCTGAAGTCTTCGTTCTTAGCTGTTCATTTTTTTTCAGAATTTACACTCTATTTAAACGGACAACGGCGGAAGATTAGATGCGTTTTACGGTCGGTGGAAGTCGGGTGCATAGCAACAGTTGGGAGAAAGGAACAGGAGAATGGATCCTGCAGTGAGGTCTTATAAACAGACGGATGGAGAGGATTGGTGAGGTCGACTTAAAAAGTCGGTCAGAGTAATTTTTCGAAAGTATAATTTGCTGTAAGGTTAACGAATCCGAACATTTACACATCGTAATTAAAATGTAAACCGCACAATATAACCTCTGAAATGCCGTGCATACTTAGGATAATTAACCACTTTGCGAGGTGACACTAGGTTCAGTCTTTTACCAGTTTAATGACCTTCCTCAAAACGCCTCATCCGTCGGTCTTTGACTAGCTGAGGCAAAAAGGAAAGTGCCAGACTAGCGGCCAGGTTTATATAGGAAGTCGAAGCGGCATCACCGAAAGCTGAATGGTTACCTGTCCAGGCTACAGAATGGTAGGCGCCTGCAGAACAGCCAACTACCAATCCCGCGTCCTCTCTTAATGAAGAGAGATTAACAATGTGTTCGGTCTTCTGGAGGCGCTGGTAATCAGACTGTCGCGTCCAGTGCTGGACTACGCCTGAATCTAGACAACAGATGGTTAGATGTGCATAAAAAAGGTAAGGCTTACCTAAAACCGTTACGGCATGCCTCAGTCCTGCAGAAACAGCCCTCACCGACTTTAAGGGAAGTTTAGTCTAGTATGGGAGGTAGACTGCGTCAGCAGAAATATAGCAACCGGTACCAAACCGTTAAACCACTTGAGAGCTTCTGAATTCGAGCTCGCACCACAGCGAAAGTCCGGAGCGTTGCGTCCGATAATGAAAACCTGACCAGAGATGGTTAGCAGCAGCGAGAAGTCCCAGCCTGAGGAAATTTGCTTTAGGGGTTCAACGAGTTCTTCAGTATTGAGAAGTAGAGGTGTGAATGTTGGAGACTTCTCGGACTTTGATTCGGTTATTCGGCCAGCGGTGAAAACAGTATCGGACCCTGAAAATCGTACATATAGAAGAATTCGCCATCGAAAGCGAACGTGCCACAAACGAGGACTGAGTGGGCTCCTCCGCCGGAGATGAGCTGGGGTTTGGTGTCTAGGGCTACCTTGGTTGGGGTATGTCTGTCTTCAAAGGTTCCAATGCCCAGCTGACCATGGCTATTAGCACCCTACGAAGAAAAGTAAAATCTGATTACTTGTATAGGGTATGATAATCGATAGAGGTCAGATAAGTGAGTCTGAGAACGGAAACCCACAATCTGCATGCGTATATGGTGGTGACGTTGGACGAGTGTCACTTAGCAGCTGTGGTACGATCGATATATTCTACGAGAGCTACCGGTATTATTAGTAGGATTATTGCCCTGATCGGTCTGATTGGCCAGGTCGGCCACTTGCAAAGTCACCGAACGCAGACTGGCGAGCCAGTGCTTTGAGCACCAACATAGACCAAACGTCATCGCCTCAACTGTCGGCATTGTGTTCGCACATTCAGCCATCGCAAGGGCCTATTCAGTCACATGCGTTTCCATGAGAACCTACGGCAAATCACCGCAGACACATTCCCTCCTCAACGCATGCACCACACATGAGCACCTCTAACATCCCAAATCACCTGCACCTCTCATGTAAGTGGAAAGTGCGCTCTTCGGCCCCCTCTGCTGCGTGTGAGATCCGAGTAATCTACCGCCTCGTGTGTGAAATCCCGATGTGCTTGCATGGAGGGCTAGGTCGCGTGTGTGTCACGTCATAACGAACTGTTCTCAGCTCTGTAAGCCACCTCTCCCAATCTCAGCGTCAGTCGGTTGAAGGGCTCGGACAGCTGACTGATAAAAGAGATAGGGCAGAGCGAGTGAAATCGACTCTCGCCGTATTATTCCTCATCATTAACCATTTCACGCGCTTGAATCTACCACGGTGAACTAAAAGCAGTAGCTTGGAAAGCTGCCAAGAGACGGAATAACTCAGACCTCGCAGTCAGCCCAGTGTGTGTGGAGTGACCGGCTGGTGTACCCAGAGTCAGACTGCAATGGCTTCTTCTAAATGTGGCCTCGATGGTACTACTGCTCAATGGGATCTGAGCCGGCGTAGTGGCTTGCGCTTAGGTGCGAATTTCCACCGAGCCAGCCGCCTGCGCTCTACCCCGCTTCCGGTCTCCTTGACTCTGTTTTGTTAACAAGTTCAGGGGGGAAGAGGAAAGAATGTGATAGATGATGCGTAGGCTTTCCATCAATATAAACGTTTCTAACAGGTTTTAAATATGAAATTATACTGTCCTTCAAGTAAGAGGTTTGACAACATATGGTTCGTAAAATAAGTGTGGAATTTAATTTTTAAAGGGTCTTTATGAATCCCGATAAAAGTTATACAAAGCGTGGGTTTCCAGCGTGCCAGCCACCTGTGCCCTATCCCGCTTCCGGTCTTACTGACTCTGTGATGGCATCGGGCCCAGGTTGGGAAGGGGAGTGTGACAGATGCTGCGCAAGTCCACTATCATTGTGAATGGCGTAAGTCAGTCTGTGAGCCAACCATACTGTGGGGGCAAACAGTTGACATCGTCGGAAACGACGGTAGAGCTGTCATTGATCTGAGATTAACTAAAGCGTAAAAGTGTTGGTATGGTTCGCTTCACACAGTGTTACATAAGTAGGCGTAAATTAAATTTAGACAGAATAGCATTACTGACAAGGACAAGGTAGGCTGGGATGGCCATTTGCGGATTGTTAGCCGTCGTCAGCCAGCCACACCCAACCCCGAAATGTGCAACACCTGGGGCTCGAACCAGCAACCTGCTAGTTAAAGGCCGAACGCCCTAACCAGAGGTGACTGTGAGATTCTGTGCAAATGTCCTGTTTACGATGGGATTATTACTGTCCAGTACTCTGTGATAAAAGAAAAGCTTCCTCTCGTGTTCATAAATAACATCCGATAGAGAACGGGGACGTAGCTGTCTGCTAAAAGGAGAAGATTCTTGAGCTAGGATGCTGAACGGCTGGCATAAAGCCTATTTTTTGGAAAGCCACTGCTGCGAAAGCTGCATGTGCTATTACATATGTCGGAGGAGTAAACAATAATGTAGGCGGAAGAAAATGCAAACTACGGAGGAAAAAAATTATTTGATGGATTTTTTGAACAGGATGCGAACAGTCTAAGCAGAAGCACATCTGACAAAGCTGTATTTGAGTTAGAAAAATTAGCTAAAATTGATAACTAAAACTCCATAATGGACTCATCAAGCACTATTGACATGACGTTTTGAAAGGCAATAAGTTCAGTATTCAACTTACCCAAGCAAACGTATCCATTAGAAGAGTTCGGAAGAAAGGAGAAATGCAACAACTGCAATAGAATAGATGCAAGTTAATTGTCTTTTACTGGACAGTATGGAATGAAACTAGCTCATTTGACATCAGTACTATCGTTATAAGCTAAGAACATGACGCCAGACCATGCCCAAAGCAGCTTATTGGCGCATTATTTATTGCATGCTTTACTTTGCCATACTTTTCTTGAACTGCACACATTCTAGATGCTCTAAAATTCG
>CACRXP010000003.1:3588105-3599744 GCA_902702965.1 Spirometra erinaceieuropaei
TCACAGCATAGCAGCCTGCTTTCTCGAAAGACGGAAAGGAGTTGTAAGCCAGTACAAGATATCTGAAGCATCAGCCTAGTTTTTCTCTTAACAGTGCAGCCCAATATTCAACTTGTGTGTGATTAAGCTACGTCAGGTCGGTTAGTCATGCCGGCTACAGTAGAATTCGAGTGCTGATAGTGTCTTCAACGGCGTCAGCAATTCTTGCTTGACAACAAGCCGCGTTGTCATTCTGCAACACGGAACTTTTTGGTTCTGTTGTGGTTGGCAATGGCTAATCTCCCAGTATCCGAAAAGACGCTTCTTCTTCGACATTTCAATGCGCAATCCGGACTTGTATTTTATTTTTGTAAGTGCTGCACTCAGGCGTGCAAAGATCCTTAATAACCCTGCAAGGTGGGATGAGTAAGTACGGTGGCGAACTCTCCTTCTGCGGTTCCCCAACTAGATGTTTTAAGCAGAAGACGTGGCATCGATAACGTAGACCTCGCCTTTCCGCAGACGGCAACTGCAACCATCGACCGCGTGTGTGCAAAAGTGTTTAGAATTAACAGTATTCGTGGAGTGTTGGGGCGGGCGCAAATGGGTTAGGCCTCTTGGTTCTGAACGGTCCATCCTCTTTACGAGACGGCTCCCCGAACTGATCGCTTTAACGAGCTTGATCACAGTTATCAAGAATCTCATGGCGACTAAACGATCTCAATGTTATTTTATCCGCTGATGACTCGGAGGCAACTGTAGGCTAAGGCAGGACAGTGTCCTGTATTCAGACGGCCACCTTCTTGGCACATGGCCCAGTCGCCCATAGTTTGGCCTTACCATTATGACGGGACTATGTGCTATCAGGGCTGCCAAGCACACGTGTTCCCCTGGCTAATCCGTCCCAGTGATAGGACCCCAAATTGGGGGCAGCATTCGAAAAATCTGTTGTACCATTTGTTGACATTTTGGGGTAATAATTATTTGCTTTCTTAACAATAGATGCACGTGGCACAAAGTTGACGCTCACAAAGTGCACTCCTCACTTGGATGGATGAAATCAGCCACATAAGTGAGCAGCTGTGGTGCACTTATTTGCTGCAAAAACCGCAATGTAGTACACTGAGGCTAAACGAGCTCTACGTTCCAAGGCCTACCGGCCGAATTAACATTAACAACTGGATTACGTATTGGATGGAAGACAAGCAAAAGAAATTCTAGCAGGGCCCTCCATATGACTCCGCAGCAAAATAACGGAAAACCGCTAGCTGTGACTACGGTAGGGTGAAGGACCCCACCAAACTATTGGTAGACTGTGGATGATGTGGCATCGGGCTTTTTGGCATCCATTTGCAGGCCGTTGCAGACATCCCACTGTCCACAACAAGCACTTCCCTTGATCTTAAACCATTACTCGGTCTCCGTCATTTTTTGAAATTTACTTTTCGTTTATTCCTTGAACAACGCGCTCATTCGTGTTACCAAACGAAAGTGTGAGATAAGACTTTCGGCAAAAGTCGAAACGACTTGCATTTCGTCAGCTTACTGTCTGGCGTGTTGTCCTGCCCTAAAAACTTCCATTACGACCATTCGCGTATGACGCGACCCACAGTCTACCGACAATTAAGTGGGGCTCTTCATCCTTCCGTTGACCAAACTATTATCGACATAACGGTGAAGTAATCGAAATTACAGAACATCTGTTCCTGGAGTTACAATAAACAAGGCAACTGTTGACAACTACAAAGCCGCGATTTATGTACGAAATCACTTTCAACCAGACAGCAGCACGGTACATTCGATAATGCCAAAAACTAACAATAAAGCTGTTACAGAAAAACACCTGCTCACCGAAAATGCACGCAAAACTAAAAGATCTTTCAGTTTTTTTATTTGAATCGTACCACGGTCGTTCCTGCACGAACGATTCAAATAATATACGTTGTACGCAGCATATAAACTAAGAAAACCTTATTCAGCGAAAAGTATAGTGTCAATAAATGGGTATCGACTGTGAGAAGGGCGCAAGAGGACACGATATAGGCAAATGAGAACAGGTGACCAGGCCAAGCCGCGCACGTGCGGAGAACGAGTAAATGGCACTTTTTGCGGAATAGTCCAGTCATTTATCATGCGATTGACCGAACACTATAGTGCGAGTGACGGCGACGTCTACATCTCCTCTTGAGTTCCGAGAAATTTCGTGACTTGAATGATGCCATTAGGGAGTTTACTCAACTAAGAAATATCAAGATAAGTGCACTTTAAGCAACTGACTACTATTAAAAGGCCGAAAGTGCTCACATGTGTTTTTATGTGGTTCATATGGATAAGGGCGTAATCACGTAACGTCCTTTAAAGTGGACCACAACCATGACTCTGTGTCCACTAAAAAGATCTTAAATTGTGGGATTTTCCCAAGAGAATGGCTTACAGGACTTTCGCAGGCCAAGTCCTAATTCTCCAAAAAGTCAGTCTGGTTACCAGTGCACAACATGCATACTGTAGCACAAGTGCTAGCACTAGTTCTGCGAGCCCAGTCTAGGTGATTATTGCAGAACGGCACGTTAAACGGCTACGAAGAGTTGATGTCTAGGGTAAAAATGAAGCGAGTGTTGAAAATACACCTTGTCCGGATGTTCGCAGACTACAATCTTCGAATTTTTCCTTTTACGCCTAGCACACAATGCACCTGAGTAAAACAACTGATCTCTTCCCTTATTTATATCATCGAGATTTAGGAAGGCCAAAGAAAGAGCATGTGGATAGAAATCGACAAGATGAATCAAACGGGTATTCTCCTGACAGTATAGTGAATAATGCATGTGAATAATTAACGAGAAATACCAAAAGTAGCATCCAGAATTAGCCTATAAGCTTGGCAAAATGGACAGTGAAGGTGATTTCGTTGAGATTATTGACGAACATGGTTTTAGCGAACAGGGCGTGCACATGACGACTACGACGTTTCTTTTCTTTGTATAAGGGCCTGGTAACACTCCATGACACCGGCGCTAACAGTAATCTCGTCGCCTACACCGGAGTTTGGTGGTTTGACAAGTGAAACAACGCTGCCGTCAAGTTCTCTGTAGGCAGGGACATACTAGTGTATCATACTATCTAAGGAGACATCCGAACATGAGAACTTAAGTAACAGCGATCGGTGGAGAGAGGTGAGAGCAAGAGGTATGCGACATACTAATCACAGATCTTAAGAGATAAATGCACTGCTTAGGGAAGCCTCATCACAACAAATTCCTATAAGCCGCTTCCAATAGACGGCGTTAGAAGATTCTGACAAGGGTGAGAGCGACGATGCTACCGACGGCCATTTTGGCCATATCTGGCATTCTTGTTCTAGGTTCCGTTGCTTCAGTGCCGTTCACCCTCGCGGCGGGCGGTTCCAGACTCACTGACCTGCCGTCATTCGACTGACCCTCACTCGGACGCACATACACATGCGCAGCTTGAGTATATCATCCACCTGTGATGGCAACGCAAACCATTTAAACACCACTTCCGGCAAATGGAACACACAACAATTGGACACCACTTGAACTTGCCCTACAAACATTCGAAAGCAGCTTCCACCTCTGTCTCATTAATCTCGGACGCGACTGGAAGCAGACAACATCAGCTCTGACTTCGTCAACAGCTACTGCCGCCTGAGAGATCAACTCAGGGTTCTGTATACAATGAACTTCTCAATCTGATGACTTCAGTCTTTTATCACAGCACAGGGCAACGCCTTATGTTTGTAGCGCTCCGAGTAACCCCTCACCACTTATACTCCACGATCGTACGACCACTCTCACTACATAGAGCTGTTACAAGGCCACAAAACGATGTCCCACTCTCCGCGTACTGGAAGAATCTCATAAACTTGTTTTGATAATTTGGACAGAAATTTTTCCGTTATCCACTACAATCATCTACCAGTGAAACAAATTTACCTCTTCGACTGTTAACAAAAATACGTCAGTCTGTTACATGTTTTTTATGTCCATTGTGCTTTTATTTTCAACCAGTTCCCTCTTTTGGTTGCTAAGAATTTACTCACGGCTAACTAAATCCTACTTACATTATCTCTTTTCTGCCGAACGTTCGGCTTTCTCCTATCCCAAGTTGTAACGTAACGCAAGTAGGAGGTGGTTCGATTGTACCACGATATGAAAGATAATATTTCAGGGAACACGGACATTGTTTGTCATGACCGGTTATCATCTCGTTGTCTGGAAATCGCTGAAGGTTGTGTTGACACGTATTCGAATTGCCGGTATCGAGGCCTGCAGGTATAAGGCTTTGGGCATGCGTTGTTCCGGGGTGTAAAACTTGGGCATCACGTACGCGCACATGAGAGTTATGAGGACTCTCGAGTGCCCCGCAATACACGACGCTAATAGCGGTCGCAATTTGCGTCGTTACCGCCCTGGAGTCTCGAAAGTCATGAAAAACATTCATATACCACTTATTTATGCAAAAGTAAACTCCTGAAATGGAAGTTGCGTAGACCTTATCATTCCACAAGGTCTTCTAAGCATATGAGGGATAACCCAGATGTTTGCATGCCGAAATTTCGATTTTTTGAGATGCTGGAAGACTATGTGGTTGGTCTGTGTACGTGCATGCCGTCCAGTCTATGAATGACATTTTTTGTTACTTTTTCGATTTTTTGGGGTTTATTCCGGTAGAGGATTTCTTGAGTGAGTGCATTCAAGAACTAGAAGAGGTCCTGTCCGGCGATCTAGCAGGCCCAAAAATGAAAGAAGTTGTGAGAATTGAGTTGGACACTCTCGTCGCTGACATTGTCGTCTGATGTTATATCCTTCAAGTAAAGGCCCGCATTGGATGTTGAGGATACAACAGATAGATTGTGCTGTATGAATATCTGTAATAGGAGTTGTTATCATATGGGAAGTCCGATTTATAATCGCACAATAATTCTGAAGTACAGTGTTGTCTGCCAAGGAGAAATCAGACATCACAACAGAGAGGCAGGTCATCCTCCGAACAATATTTTTTCTCTCTCCCAGTGTATTATAAGCACCCAGTCTGTCTGTATGTTGCACGTAAAACTCTGCTTCTCTGAGGCGATCAGACAATCATAATCCCCGCTTGCTGTGTAATGCCCTTAAAGAAAAAGTCAAAGTTAAATAAATTATTTTTTTCGGAAATTCCATGTGCTTAATTTGTTGGAATTTTAGAAGAGTGACGAGCAACTGAATTCCTGCTTTGCTCTGACCGCATAAGTTTAGTACATTTTCCAATCACCGCATGTTTTACTGCTGTCCGTTGCAATACATAGATTTCCCACCCAAGTCTTTATTTGACGTTTGCATTTTGCGCTCATAATCCGCCAAACATTTCAGTCTAGAGTCCTTAAAGGCAGTCGCGTAGTGACTAGTAGCATATGGGGATGATGGAGTACCGATGAAGGCAAGGCAGATCGAAATGGACATGCTCCGTAATCCGATCGGTGAGCGACGCCATCGTAATGAATATTCCGGATAACAACCGGTAGGAGAATGGATCCATGGGTCAGTGGTGGAGCGTTCGATCCAGTGACCAAATATCCCAGGTCCGTATCTAAATTGCCCCACGCTTGGGATTGGGCATGACTAACTGATGACAGCTTATAAGCCAGACATAGCCATTATGGTCTCTCCTGTCTATGTCTATACTCTATCGTCTACAGCTTAGCATGTTCACCACTTTGTCCACCTTTATGATGACTTTGACCGTTTCTAAGGTATTTGGTATGTTGTATCTTCACCTTTGAATCTTATCTATGAACTTTCTGGAGCTCTATGTACGGGTTTACTTAACATAGCAGCATAATGGTAAAGAAGGCGTCCACTAAAGATGATCGGTCGCTTCATGCTGGTGGAAAACAAGCAGGACGTTTTGAGGTCCCTTATGATCTTTCGGAGGTCCATCAAAACTTTTCATATGGAGTATATCTTTTTCAGTCGAACCGTCTGATAGAAGTGGTGAATAATTCCGTTTGTTTCCGCCAGCCAGCTTCACCATCGCCATTTGGGAATTCCGAATACATATTTCGCGTACCAATAAGTTGTCGTATTTGTACATTTTTAAAACGACTACGTTAAAGAACCCCGTTTGTGCTGTCATCACTTCCAACACTGCCTGCAAATTAGTCGCTTACAAGTCTGACAGTCCATCTTTACTTATTTCACAGCGGTATTTATAATGCCCTCTCACTTGAAAATTGCTTATTAACAGGATGCACATAGCCCCACAAAAGTTTGTCTTTTTACGGACACGGGGCCTTCTGCGAATGGAGGCAAAGCACGATATTCGAACACGGTTGAAATCTCTGGACTGAGCGGTCTGTGGGTGTCCCGCCTGTAAAAGGACAGCTCAGTTTAACTCAGTATACATAGGGCAGATTGACAGAGCATTAGAAAATCCTTTTACAGATATGCGGATTTAAAAGAGCCACATGTTTATATAAAAAATGGGGTGCATTATGTCAGTCGTCGATAAAGAATAAACATATGGCCATTAAGTATAAACATTTCAAGTCTGCTTGTGGATGCCCCAACATTTTCTGCTGGAGAAACGGAGTCCGGCAATTTGCCCCATTCTCCAATCACTTAGTAGGAAAAGAACTTGGCCCTCACTTCACGTTTTGTGTAGTTTGTCTTCAGCATGTATTGATGACCTCGAAGATCGGCCGTTCGTGCCAGTCCTAAAATGTCACCAGACTGACGAGCACAGCAAAGCCCTCTGAGGATTCAGAAAGCCCTGATCATATCCCCTCTGTATTGTTTATAAGAGGGAGGGAACATTTTTGATCTTTTTAGTCGTCCTTCGTAACGTATGCATATTAACACACCGACAAGTTTGGTTGCTCGTAGGTTTACATTATGCGTAGATTGTAAAACTAATTCGTCGAGGGACGTCACGCCTAAGTGCAAAATTCTAACACCGGCCGGTCAATCAAAAGATGTTCGAAAAATTATGGAAAGGTTTCCCGATCGCGCCTAGAATACCCATGGCTTTCTATAACATCTTGGCGCAGGACGACGAAGATTTGAGAGTGGGTGTTATCAACACACCGAGACCTCATGGTTCGTTAACTGATCCAAATTTATGGCCTTTGATGAATTACGACGTTCAAATGTTATCTTCCCCGTTGTTAGGCTGCAATCCAATAAATCAGCATTTGTTATAGTTGAGGGACCAGCCATCGCACAATTTTTCAAACGAACCAATTTTTTGTGCAAATGTATCGCATCTTCTCCTCGTAGTTTAGGTAATCCGAAAAGAAGTTCACGTATGCCAAAGATATATAAAGACCCAGACTTCTACTCTGCGAGATGATCCCAATGATTTGCACTTCCCAATACAGGCAAGTCGACAAGCGCCTCCGGAAGAGTCGGTTATCTCTGTTGTCAAGGTTCACGATGGCAACGCAAAATTCCTGCAGCTTGCATCTGTTAATTTTCAGGCATTCTCGTATAGCATTATACCGGGATAAGAATGACTACCTGAAAAAGCGAAGCGAGGAGTCGCAGGAAATAGCCGTGAAAAAGGACACACGATCGCTGGGACAAGAGCTTTGTTAATCTGACGCTTCGGATTCCTCCTCAAACACGTCATCCGATATAAAAGCAGATACGGGTGGTTCATGCACAAGGGGCTACAGTATTTATAGTATATAGTATATACCGGTCCCAGAACTTCGGTCTGTGGTACTGGAATACCAGTGACTCTAAACGTTGCAGGACGGCTCAGCGATGAATCCCGAAATCGGCGAACCCAATGGTGTGCCGATCGTCTGTCCGTAGATTGACCCATTAAACGTGTAGAACGTCCTGAGACAGACCGAAGTTCTGGGACCGGTATGTGGATGATACCTTCGTCGTTATCGACCGGTATCAACTGCTAACATCCAAGGACATCTGAATGCGGTCTCTTTAGACATACATTTTACGATGGAGGAGGAAGAGAACACCCAGTTGGTCTTCCTGGATATCCTCGTATGCCGCAAAAATTGTGGTGGCCTAAAAACCAAAGTGTTCAGGAAAGGGACAAATACGATGCAAGTACTGAACTACAACAGCAACCACTCAATCAGTCACAAACGCAGTTGTGTTAGGACGCTCTATCGGCGTATCGAAACGCACTGCAGTGAGCCGGAAGACAAGATTGTCGAATTACAATACCTCCGACGGGTCTTCAAAGCCAATGGCTATCCGCGCAACTTCGTCAACTGGTGCATACGCAACGGGGACGAAAGGCCAAACCGAACGGACCCCAAATTTTGGCGAGCGCTTCCGTATGTCAAGAACGTTTCGGAAGCTGTCGGCCGCCTTATCGCACCACTTGGGATTGGATTTGTACACAGACCGGAGACAGCCATCAGGCGTGAAGTAATGAAACCGAAAGATCAGCAGCTACGGAAAGAAACGCCTGGAGTCGTTTATCGGATCTGGTGCAGTTGCGGACAAAGCAACTACGTCGGAGAAACTGGAAGACAGCCCCGAACGCGAATGGCCGAACACGCTGCAGCGGTGCGGATAAATGACGCCAGCTCTCAAGTTGCAGCTCATTCGACGAGATCCGGCCACACATTTAAATTCGACGAGGCCAAAATTCTCGCCAGAGGTGACAACCACGCGAGCCGGGAGCTGCTTGAGTCATGGCTCACTGGCCTTCAGTCCATCAAAAAGTACAACGACCTTCCCCTTCCATACTGGCTGCTAAGATTTCGCCTAGGCGTAGTAATTGGCCACGCGAGGAGCGCACAGGTGAACACTGTTCCAACGCCAGGGGCGATGGGTCACATGGTCGAGCAATCATCACACCAACATTCAACACCCGTGGTGAAACGGCAACAATTAATGATGCGAATGTCGGCGATCAAACAGTCATCGCACCAAGTGCGACGATCCCTGATGAAAAGAGCAGCCGTTAATATTCATAGGTATGCGGTAGCATGGCGACTGTATACTATAAATACTGTAGCCCCTTGTGCATGAACCACCCGTATCTGCTTTTATCTCTGATGACGTGTTTGAGGAGGAATCCGAAGCGTCAGATTAACAAAGCTCTTGTCCCAGCGATCGTATCTCCCTCTTCCCAAATTATTACCACGACGTTCATTATGAAATATTGCGATCAACATGTGGGGACTGAGACATAGACACCCAGTTGTCCAGGGACTTCAAAGAAATCACCTATGTGGGTACGTAAGGGAGGCTCGATTTAACCTATTTTAAATTTTCTAGTAAAACCTGCGCTTCCAGGTGAAATGCACATTTTCGACGCAGGCGCAGTCGTATCATCCGCTCAGCCGGCTGACAAAAAAATCAGACCGTCCTAAGAGCGTAAACAAGACAGCCGGATTAGGACGACAACTAGGGTCAATCCGGATACAGACGATGGCTGTCAACATCCGATTGCCGCATCAGACGAGAAGCACGCAGCTTAAGAGCATTCTGTCACCCTTCTTCCTCCCTCGTCCACCACAGTCCCTGTACGCATGTGAACGATGGCTACCTAAATCATAACGCATCACCCCCTTCGAGCAGCATGATTATTGAAGTCTTCATGCCTACTCCATCGCCTTTACTGTTTTGACTGCATAGGAAAACTCATTTTCACGTGTCCGTCACCACATATAAATACTGTTAGGCATGGTACAACAGTCATCTCCACCTATGGAAGCTTGTCTACGTATGAAACCTCAAAATAATACAATTGTGGTTTTGAAGATGGCCTTTTTCTCATATACTTCTGGAGACGCGTATCTCCGCTTCGATTAACAATAAACAGTAGGTGGGCTAACTCATGAAATCTCAACAGAAATTCCGAAATGCCTTTTATTTTCGAAAAGATTAATTAAGTAGGGTTGTAAAACCAATCCTCATACAGCATTATTCTATAATAATTCAGTTACCACAGGACGCCGGCTTTCGAAGAAACTTCTGTTTAGCGGCATCCAAAGCCATACTCCGTAAAAATGGCTACTTAAGTGGCATGCATTTTTTCCATTGCTGTACGATGCCTTAAAGATTCAATTAAACTTCACGGAAAACATGCACAAGATATTCATTCTTTCGCTCATTTAGTAGAAAATTACGTCTTCTTCTAACTTTACACTCGAAGGAAGGGTATATTTCGGGTTTACAAAGTTTCTAATTGTGAGATTTTTTAATTCCGTGAAATGGCCCTTCATAAAAAGTCATGTCTCTGCATTTACCAATGTGGCTTGTAAAGTTAACAATGTGGCTCAAATCCACTGATTAATTTTATGAACCCTATGTGGTCCTCCTTTATTACCGTAGAGTAATGTTTGGTTTTCCGTAAGCGGAAATTATACGGCATGTAGTTCGGAAACCCTAAATGCAAGTGTAACGGCAGGTTGGGTTCAAAACTATTCGGGAGTTGGAAAAGTTTTATAAAACCAAATTATACCCTTCCTCGAGTGTAAAATTAAAAAAGGACTTAATTTTCTACTAAATGAGTGAACGAATGAATATTTTTGTTCATGTTTTCCATGAAGTATGATTGAGTCTTTAAGGGCATTGAAAAGTAATGAAAAAAATGCATGCTAATCAAGTAGTCCTTTTCACGGTGTATGGTGTTTGTATGCCGCCAAAAAGAAGTTTCTTCGAAAGCCGGCGTCCTGTGGTAACTGAATCATTATGGAAGTAAGCTGCACGAGGATTGGTTTTACAGCCCTACTTAATTAATCTTTTCGAAACGAAAACGCATTTCGGAATTTCTGTTGAGATTTCATGAGATGGCCCACTTACTGTATATTCTAAAGATATTATACCGTACTCCCGATATGGATACTTACTAAAAGCCCAAACACGTGTTTCGCCGATATTCTGCCGCTGTGTGACGCAGCTTCGAGGGTTTCGGCTCCTCAGTGGGTCCCCCAGCGTTCTGTATGCGGTTTCTGGTATATGAATTCCAGAGAATGATAAAGGAAGTAATTCCAGAAACTATTCAGTGCAGGACATGAAGTCAAGTCTCCGGAACGTGACTTTTTAGGGTCGGATAAGACATTTCAATGAAAATTCGAGTCGCTTGACTATTCACTGCAGTTCATATACCATAAACCGCATAAGGAACACTTGTCGGGGTCCACTGAGGAGCCGGACCCTCGCAGCTGTGTCACGCAGCGGCAGAAAGTCGGCAAAAAACGTGTTCAGGCTTTTAGTTAGTACCTATGTCAGGAGTACGGCTTCGGGAAGCCAATGGGTCGGTGTGCGCCCATTCCTGACTGAAAAAATACCCGATCTGAGGCGACAGAGAATGACAGATGGCGAGGCACTGATGAAATTCGGTACGAGGAAGTGCTTATGACCCATCTGGTCGACCCCAGTGGTGGACCAACTGCGCCAGGTGCGTCTGTGCGCATGGTTGTGTTTCTGGTCCCAGCTGCTGGTCAGGGTTATGGTTGGCTGAATAAAGGCACAATAAGCCCGGAACAGGACTCTATCAATCTACCCGCATTCTCTGTAGTCTCTTCTCGCTGATATATATATATATATATATTTCGAAGTCGAATGTGTGCTTTGGGAAAGGAAGTTTATTATGCAAATTTTCGACGCCGGTTCCCCGAGTCGTCGTCAGGCACAGACGGAAAGCAAATGCGCCAAAACAGCTAACATCTTAAG
>CACRXP010000003.1:3608006-3663111 GCA_902702965.1 Spirometra erinaceieuropaei
CTCGTCGCGTTGTGCCTTAGGGCTCTCTCTCGAGTACAGCCAGCAGCCGCACATCCTACCTGTATCATACGCTGCTATGCAGCTCCTGGTGGGACTCGAGAGAGAGATCCCTAAGGCACAACGGGACGAGTGAGTTCCGTAGAAAACTATCGGTGAGCGCCACTCTACCATTGTATATTCCCGATCGCAACCGACAGGACAACGGGCCGGTGGCCCAGTGGCGAGAGTCGTTTGATTTCTAACTAACAGGTCGCGAGTTCCAGCCTCGGGTGGTCCACACTTCGAGGTTGGGTACGACTGGCTGACGACGGCTAATAAGCCAGAAATGGTCATTCCAGTCTCCCTTGTCTTTGTCGGTAATACCATTCTGCCTATATATCATGCGCCGCTGTGCGGCTGCTGGTTGGGCTCGAGAGAGAGCCCTTAAGGCACAACGGGAAGAGTGAGTCCCGTATGAGCGCTCCCTACCATTATATATATATATATGTATTTATCGTGGTTTCCATCCTCTGAGGAAGACGAAGAAGAGAACGCGGTTTCATGAACCTGATTGTATTCAAACTGACGTTTCAGAAGCCTTCTCCTTTCCATCATCAGAGCGACTCTAATGCCGACAGTATCAACCGCCACGTTGACCTACACACCCATTTTGACGGCCTAAGATCGCGTCTCCCTAAGCCGAGCCCTACGCCGCACAAGCGGCCGATAATCCAGGCGCCCGCATTTTCACTAATCTACCATTCTCCCTCCCCCTCCAACACGGGGAGCCGTAACTGTTCCCTCCTCCCTCTCCTCTCCCCCCCCCCGGCTCAAAACCCAACGTGACTCCCTGCCCACATCACTCCTCTTACGCTAATGGTCCGCCCGTCAATGTCTGTCCTGTTGCATCAACAAGTCTAGTGTGACTGTCTCACTTTCTCTTATATCTTCATTTCGTCTGACGACAGGTTGGTGTCACCAACTCGAAAATTCACTAGTACAACTAGATTTTTTCCGAAGAACCTCTTCCTTTTCATCATATCGTCTCGGAATGCATACCACCTCTTCTCTATATATACGTGTATAGCCTTGAGGATGGACGAGAGAATGTGGGTAGATTGATACAGTGCAGTTTCGGGCTTATTTTGCCTTCATTCAACCAATCATAACCCTGACCAACAGCTGAGACCAGAAACGCAACCATGCGCACAGACGCACCTCCCGCAATTGGTCCACCACTGGGGTCTACCAGATGGGTCATAAGCACTTCCTCGAACCGAAATTCATCAGTGCCTCGCCATCTGTCATTCTCTGTCGCCTCAGATCGGGTATTTATTCACTGAGGAACGGGCGCACACAGATCTATTGGCTTCACGAAGCTAACAAGCTCCGTATGGGTGGCCAAGGTCACGAACAGGCCGAAGTCGGCCAAGTCATAATAGCAGAGATGGAGCCGTGACAGAGAATGCGAGCCTTGTACTCAACGCCTGGTGGGTGAGATTCGGGTCTGTAGTTCGGTTGAGGGCGCCAGTCGAAGATCGACTTTGAGCACCAGTCTGGCCATCTCATTGACGTGGCCGACCACCCTCGCCTTCTCAAAGGCGAAACTGTGGTTCCTGTGTTGCATGTGACCATAAACCAAGTACAAATCATCAACCTCCTAGAACGGGCTCTTAGGATGTTCTTCAAACTCACAGGTCAGATCTACGAGCAAAAACGGGAACACTGATGGACTCACCCCTGTCTGGACTAAGTCGTGAAGGTAGACCCTCTTAATGGACGTCCAGGTCAACATGGCGGCTGATACTAGCCGCATCTGAGTACCAAGCCCCGAGAAATTCTCTCGCTCATTTTGTGTTGGCAATGGCAACGACCTTAGTGTCATCCCAACTGAATCGGCGATCGCACTCGAGTGCGTGCGCAATGATGGAGAGGGGCTTCGCAGACGGACAGCTGGTTTGTGTTCGTTAGTACAGGTGCCCAGGCGTCGACCCATATGACCACCATACGCGCAGGAGCAATTTGCGCATGGGATGAGATAAGTTACGTTTGTTTGTTGCTCCTTGGGGACGGAATCTTTGATTCGAGATAGTGCTGCGCGCGGTGGAAACGCTGGTTTGTGGGCAACGTGAATACCAAAGCGACTTAACTGCCGGGCGATTTCTTCAGAGGTTCCCCGCACTTAAAGCTCGGAGTAGAATTTTCGTGCCATAATTCCCCGTTTGGGGTGAGGCTTTGCGGTTGTGCCTTGAACCTGAGGCAGTTCTCTACAAAGCTAATCGAATGTCCGTTAGATAGAAACAACTGATACAGGTAAGCAGACCCTCTCAATAAGATCGTCGCTTTGCAGTAACGGTAGGCCTGGTGGAACATAATTCGTACGCATCTTTGTTCGTGAACCACAGGATGGTTGCTTCCATAATTGAGGATGATCTCAGAAATAGATCCTTATCTATGGGCGCTTGTTGCGAGGCTACTATCGCTCAGCTTTCGTATTCTCATGTCCAGAGACGGCAGGCTGTCTCCCATTGCCTTTTGACATGTAAACTGTATGGCTGGGAAGACATCTTTCAGCCTCTGATGCAGCCTCTCGACTTTGTAATTCTTTATTACGACAAAGGGATCATCTACATAGCGAAGCCGCATTTTGGGTTTGGGAGTTTGAACAACTTCTTCTAGTCGCTGCATTACTGGTTCAGCCAGCAGTCCTGATATTGGCAAGCCCATTGGGATTCCCTTTACCTGTTGGTAGTACTTATTGTCGAACTGATAGTAGTTCCTAAGGCAGAGCTCGAACAGTTCTACAACATGCATTATAATCTCAATGGGAGTGTCCTGTAAGCGTTAGGCTACATATTCGGTTGTCAAATCGTCTGGTATCGTCTCCGCAGTTCCTAAGTAATATATTCTGACTTAAAAAAACCAGTGCACCTCAGCTCTGCCTGAAAACGTATTCGGGGATGTGCAACAAAGAATTAACACCACCACCAAGGATGCGGGATAGAAGAGGAGAGTTGATCCCCAGGAAGAACTCCAATCACTTCTCCCCCCCTCACGAACGAAATGAGTATGGCCATGGGAATTGTTAGCTTTCCAAAGTGGAATCTCTCACCTGCTGAGATCAGCCTCCTATCCAAGGGAATATGCCTTGGTCATACAGGTGTCAGGCCTGCCAACTTCCTAGTTGGTCTTGGATCCATTCTACTGACCTTCGCCCTTTCAGAAGACATGCGCGCAGACCTACGCGGCCGTGCCACTAGTATCCTCCGGCAAAAAAGACTCCAGCAGACAATGTCGCCTGAAGAAGAACAAGGACTGCTATAATTGAAAGTAGACCAGAGTGTTGTTGTTGTTGTTGTTCCTGCTGACAAAGATGGCACCACTGTCATCATGGACAAAATGACTGCGTTAATAAGGCGAATAGAATCTTCGGTGACATGGAGGCCTGTATTCTTCTCGCTAAAGACCCGAAGAAAAAGTAAGCCCCAGCTATTAAGAAAAAAATCAATGAGCTCGACAAATTCACTATCATCTCATCCATGCCCTGATTCATGTTTGACAGGGTTCGCGTTCGCTTTCTTGTTCACTAAGCTGCGTACGGAGGGTTTTCTAAGCTACAGGCACGAGCGCAACAGTTGTTGGAGATTGTCTATATGTTCCAGGCCTCAGTTTTACTCCGGCAACTCGGTCATTTCCCCACTAAGGATTTCAGCATTCTGGAAGGCGAACGTGCGTCCAAGAATCTGCGCAATATTGGACCACCAAAGACAATGGGTCCACCCACCTTACTGCCATCATATATTCTCCAACACGGTTTGTAATCGTTTGCAGATCTCCCCGATAAAGTTAACTTCGCAGAAGTTCCACTCGATCCGGTAGACGACCTTTGTCGTTCCACCTCGTGACACAGAGCCCTTAGGCCTCATGGCCAGATGTCGGATTGTAACCTGCGGCCGGTGGGCGATGCCGATCTCCAGCGGCCCTAACAGACGTGTGAACGTCTCGAAGAAGCCGTTAATGTATAGAAGTGCTCGCCAGATTTTTGACCGATCTGTCACCGAATCTCGGCTTGACCCACAATGCCTTAAACATTTGATGAAGAGGCTCTGGAGGTAAAAAATTCTGACCTTTTGTCTTTCGGCTCGTTGAAGTGTATTTCTGACCTTCTGTATAGTGCTTACACACAAGTGCGTTTGTGGCCTAACGGGTGCTTACTGTGGAAGCTCAGGATTTGGCGCGTATTAGTGGCCTTCCTATATACGGTATATAGGAAGACCACTAATACGCGCCAAATCCTGAGCTGTGGGCGTCACCTCCCTCTTTGCTTCCATCATGCAGGACCTGACAGTTGAAACTGTCAACGAACTGCTCGAGAGGCAGTACGACGAGACGGACGAGATGCTACAGCGGAGACATCTCGCCCAACTCCCTAAGTCCGGTCGGAAGACATACTTCAACTTCGAGGGTACCATGTACAAGCATTTTAGAAGAAAACCAATGAGATCGCCGCCGTCGGGCTTCATCACACCTTCTGCTGAATAATCACGTAGTGCTCATTTTACAAACGATTGGTACTACTTGTAGTATTATTTTACATGGCAGTGCTTTATACCGTACACAGATATTGCCGAAATGCCCAGAGGGCTCGAACATACACTGAAATTTCGGTACTGGCCCCAAAATATCATGTCCCACGCACTTGATAATTGTGAAATTATTAGCTTCATATTTATCTGGGGTTCGTATAGTAGGAACTAGTATAGGGAATGCTGAGGGCCACACTGAGGCACCGAAACCCTTGCAGCTGCATCATGCAGCAGCTAGTGAATATGCAAAAGCTTGATTTTGGGCTGATTTTCGAATTTATTCATTGCATACCGGGAGTAGGTCGCAGTATTTGGAACGCTTTGGTAAAGGTTCCTCGGAGGAAACAACTTGCGGAGTAAACCTACGGTTACCTTCTTACTGATTCAAACTGATTCACAAAGAGAACCTTTATGTCGCGACTCGTAAGGTTCACATCCACTTGACCCTTCATTAAGTATGCCAGCAGCCAATAATGGCGATTGAATGTGGCTCGTTAGAAAGTCATTTACAATCAGCAAGATGTCACAGGGCGAATGAACCCATCAACGCCAACTGCGTTACATCTGAAGTCGTGAGATGTGATTTAGCGGGGCTCGCGAATGCAACATTTTGAAGGTGGGATGTCATAAGCAGCCTTGTATAAATCATTTTTTGATGCTTACTTTTTATCGACTACCTACATTAATTCGGAAATGCAGACCTGATCGCCAGTCTGGTGAAGCCCTTTCGAAGTAAACTAATTGAATGCTCTCGAAAACCCAGGATAATTGATTGCGTCAAAACACCAGCTGACTGGGAACGCGTCGCAAGGTCCAGCAGAACCACTTTTAAAGGCGTGAACTATGGAAGTGGGTATTGGGCTTGACTCCTATAGCGGGCTGCGAAGAAAAAATGCGCTGGACCAACACGCGGGCCGGCACGCGTTAATCAGTCTGCATAGTCTGCGCATTCCCTAGCAAGAGCAACGCAAGGGGGTGTGACGGCATACCCGGGCGCAGGCTCACTCTGCACCAACCAATTGCGCCCAATCCAAGCATCAGATGGCTAACCGGCTCCCACAACAGACTAGTGCATGAAAGAGGGAAGAGGGTGTAAGGTCGACTCTGAAAACTCCCTTTCCATGGCATTTCAGCACATTCCTACCTATAAAATATTCGACGTCCTCTGAAGCTATTATGGCATGCTAAAAGTCGTGGCCTGGAAGATTGCCAACTGACGGGGTAACTTGGTTCTCTCAGGACAGTAACTCAGGCTGCAGGGCCTCCTTTTCAATTTGACTCTTGAGACACTCCCATTGGGATGGGGTCTGAGCAGCTCCCCTGTCTCTGTGAAAAACTAAGAACATGCCTGTGGAACCAGGTAGTGGTAGCAGGCGTATATTGGCTATTTAGTCTTGTCGCCCACTGCGCCCGAGCCCGTCTACGGCTGCCCTGAATCAGCCCTGTCATCAGATCCGGGAGGGTGAGCGAGAAGGGAGTGTGACAGATAATGTTCAATTCGCCATTCAACGCCCACCGCGCTGAGGGGCATCGTCGTTAGCAATGGTCCAAATGACGTCTATTGAGTCTTACTTGGCTCAAAATTCTTTTGTTGGTTTTCAACAAGAACTACACCGAGAAACTCGAAATGGATATAATATGAAGCTAGGACCATCTTTCGACAAACGTAACTCGACAGTGAGGAAAAAACCATGATGAGTAGAGAAGGACATTCACGTTCATATGGAAGCAGTAAAGAATAACTGAAAAAATCTCCAGTACTAGTGTACAAAAAAATATACAGTTGTGTTATCAGTAAAATAGAAGTTCAGGTATTTGCAGTTTACAGCTTCACATTGACCAGCAGTTATACCCAACCGGTGTCCTACAGAACACTTGATGAATGCTTTCTTCCATTGTGTATGAGGTTTCTGGCTAAATACTGCGGACTACTGCCCATATGATGGCTATTCTAAAGTGAGATCTGTTGAAACTGCCCTGACTGTCTTGGCTGAAAAAGTCAAAGTTTGTCGTTTCGGTTAGGCTCACTTACTTGTGGGAGTGCCGAAGTCGAACTTAAATAGATTCTCGGCGGAACCTGTTCCGAAACCTCGTAATGCTATTTTGTCACTCGAACCGATAATTGTGTTCACGGAAGCTGGGTGGTAAATATACACATTTGTTCTTTCAAAGACGCCTTTGCTCGTTAAGCCAGTCATTCGCACACATAAATCGATAGAATGTTTAAAAAATGAGAGTAATCGGGACCTCAGGTGGCGGATAGACATTTAGTTGAGAGGTCATTTTTCTTTACCAATCATAAGGCAGTCTGCGAAAAAATAAGGCCTCACGTGTACTTCATATATCGTTTTTTCGTCGGGCGTTCGTCACATCCCTTAGTTCTCCTTCCCGCGGACAGTAAATAAGGGTCGGATGTAGTTTGGTAACTCCACCCGAAGTAAACAAACCCAAGCCATTTGTAATACGGGACCGGTGGTAATAGGGTTTTTTGCAGGTGGGGCCGAGAACGCACAGGCGACGAGGTCAAGTAGTTGTATGCAAAAGAAAAGCTACTGGGAATGCGCAGTTGTACTTTGAATGGGTGAGGAATAGTTGCGCTAGCCCCTAACCCTAACCACAACCACAAACCATGGCACCTAACGCTTAACCGCGTCCCCGACAGTAATATGTCCATCAGGTGGAGCTGACAAACCACATCTTACCCAAATAAGCGTAACCCCCAATTTCGTGCTTTCTTTATTAATAAACGCCTGTTAAGAAAAGTTTTGGGCGCAGTTCATACGACGTTCTCCTTGGTATTGGAACTATTTGAGGATGATTCATATACCATTCAAAGACACAAGACTGACTGATTTATTTCAATTCTATTCTTTAGTTTATATTCCATTCTTAGCCTACCTCCTACCCGTATTTTCCGACTGTTCTATGAACTGAACGGGTGCTTTCCACCTTGATGACGGCAACTTAACCTTAGCAGTGAAGCAGTGAATATCATCTCCCTTTTGTCCCATAACATTTTCTTCGCGTAAACTCAAACCATAACAAATGCAAATGTGTACGGACGAACTTTACTTTGTCAGTTTAAGCAAATAAACGAGTTCCAGGAAGTCCAGAGGAGCAGGAAATCCATTCTTCTGACGTTTCTGGTCCACCATCGGAGTCAGTCACGGATAATCATGATAGACACACAGGAGGTGCAGTCTATCGTTCTTAACCCTGACTGTCTCTGATGATGGGTTCTAGTGAGAATCCGAAAAGTCAGGCGTATGGTTGCACGGAAGCTGCCTCCTATAAATGCCGCATCCCTTGCGCATCCATCACCCTTGTCTGCGGCTGTTTCTGAAGCTCGGTTCGAGTGGCAATCCGAAAGCCCAGGCGAATAAGCTTTTAGTTCCAACGATCGCATCTCCATCTTTTTGATTTTATTTTTCCAAGCGCATGGGTCACGTGGAAGAATATGCGAATTGACGTTCAGAGGACATACTGGATACCCTGCAAACATCTTTTACTCAGACATTTGGTGATGAAATTCGGATCGATAATTCACTTATTTAATTATGGCAAAACCTTCCACTCTACTGTATCTGTCACCATTTCTGCACATTCGATTTCATGGGCATCTCTAAAAGGTTTTAGCATTGCATACTGCAGATCCGAGGCTGACTCATTAAAAACTGATCTGCGTGGATTTAGCAACCGGCGCCCTTTGGTGCACGTAGATCTACGCTTCGGCAGTTACTGCGTTCTCAACTATCTCCAGTCATCTTGATTCCATCTTACCATTGGCATATGGTGGGTGTCTTAAAGGGGAGAGTCGGATACTGCAGAGGTTTCCATCACCTCAGTTTTATTCCTGCACAGTCTACTAACGCCGCCTCGAGACCTTTGTGGTTCCCGATAGCCTGCGATGCACCAGCTACCGGTGACCTCGTATGATATGAAAACGCATCTGCGTTGATTTAGGTTTCTTTCCTCTGAGTAAGGTTAACGCCACTAAATTCAGGCGTGTCATGGCACCACCTTCTTAGAAAAGAATCTCAGCAACTTAACATCTTCGCTGGGAAGTAAAAAAGTGTTATCAGCGGCCAAAATGTCCAACCCGAGAACACGCGAAAATATTTCAGTTTCAGAGTAGTGGCCAAGTAGTAGTTAAGCCTGCGATTTCGGTCGGCAGTAGTATACTTACCAGAGACGAGCATCTGCTTATTCGATTAGGTGTGCAAACAGAAAGTTCGGGCATTTTTCAACAGCCTGCGCCCACAGGACGCAACTTCGAGAGCCTTGGGACGTCTTCTATGTTTTCCCTGAAACCCAGCGAAAATGAATTATGCAGACCGCATGGTGTATTGGGGTTAGACGTTGTCTTACGCGTCCTGGTGTCCGGGTGCGGGACCCGCTGTGCTGCTTCTTCTTGAGGGCGTTTATGAAGTGGTGTAAATGGGAAAAGGATTACTATCATTGACCAAACTTCCCACAGTTGCGTCACACATCTTCAGGAAACCAGCGAAACAGGGATTTGGGCATTTGATTGTTAACGGTGTTGAAAAACACAATTCCAATATTGACCTCTCTGTGGTGAACATCGACCGCTTCCAATAGTGCGCCGACGATCAGTTGAGATAATTTCTGTCCAGAAAGTACTAAGAACGTCATGTTAGCTTTTTAGTAATTCTATTAAGGCAGGCCACCGTCTTGCAGTAAACGCACTCGAAAGTAAATTGCAGTGAATCAGACTTTTGAGAAGAAACACGCACCCTCCTAATGACTGGACAAAGCTGAGAGTGACAGTTCGACCATCGGTTTCGATGATGTCCACCGTGTGCCCCACAGTTGCAGCAGCAATGGGAGCAGGGACGGTGACTTACGCAGGGGTTTATAGTGCCGGTAGACTTGCGTAGCATCTACCTACACTCTCTCCTCCTCCCCCGCCTGGACCCGGTGTCAAGACAGAGTCAAGAAGACCGGAGACGAGGGAGGCCGCAGGTGGATGGCTCGGACGGATCCTCACCTTGGCGTTCCACCACACCCCCTGGTCCACACAACAAATAACCAGGATTTCAACCAACACAAGAGAGATTTGGAGGCTGGCATAGCCGAAGCCGCACCTGGGCGTGCCGCCAACGCCTGGCTCGGATCCCACACTGTGATGGGAGTGCCATAAAGGCCACATTAAAAAGGAGCCATTGCAGCCTGACTCTCAGACCGCCTCCGGTCATGGAGGAGGTCCAAGGTACCCAAGGAGGACACAATAAGCCGAGAACGCCTCCGTGGAGAACCGCTGGTGTCAACTGCGAGACACGGTCCAGTCGACGGCGCTCGCCGTCCTCGGTCGCGCTTCCCGCCAACACCAGGACTGGTTCGACGACAACGACGCCGCCATCAGAAATCTGCTTGCTGAGAAGAACCGCCTACACAAAGCCTACGTAGATCACCCCACTGATGCCACCAAAGCTGCCTTCTACCGCAGTCGCCGCCAACTCCAACAAAGCTGAGAGTAATATTCTACTGACAGTCAGCTCCAGTTTAACGTGGGAAGCTTCTTTGCTGCTAGCTTACCCGGACCTTAAGCAGCATCGGGTTTCCTCTGTAACATGGAAGGAAACTTAGAGTCCGGGGAGTGTGATTGACTTCCATCACTCGAACGCCCACCGTCTAAGTTCAATACCCTACCGCGCCACGTTGATCCACCTCACCTGTGGCCGTTCCCATGTCCGCTGACCTTACACTCTGACCGACCGCGACATGGACAGCCTCATACAGTGTGCCACGCTACTTAGTCACAAGAACTTCGACCTTGTTCCCAAAAGTCCATAAAAGCGGTTGAAATCATGGTCCCTCTCAGGCATGACAACACTCTGAACACGCCCTTGACCAGCAAGTGACCACCTGACGACCAGCGCCTGAGACGGGAACTCAGAGTTCTGTACAAAGAAACTGTCGTATTCTGATGTTTTGTGTCTTTCTACCAACCGAGCTTTAGCACGGTGGTTATGGCCGTTAAGACCCACCCACCACCCTAGTCGCTACGGGTAGGTATAATGCTTGCCCAACTGATATTTAGTGAAATTTTCCAAACAACGGTCGGTATATTGACGATGCAGTTGGATTAGTAAAAACTTTGAAGAGAAAACTGTACTCCAGACCGCGATGTCCCATTTGGTTCCTGAGTCATGTGTGACCTACAAGACAAGGCCTACTTTCCGCACTCGGAAGAACAGGTCATGTCAGCCCATTTTACGGGATAGATATGAAGAAATACCTGGACACTTTCTGTAATGGCACTGAGGGTTTGTTATGTCCATAGCTCACCTAAAACTAATGCGGTTCTTGAAAACAGCTTACACTGGCGCTTTTGAATGTTAAAAACGGCAAGAAAGACCGCCTTTAAGAAGGTTAATTTCCGCAAAACAATTCACGCATTTCTGTTCATTGAACAAACTTTCAGGAGTCCTTCCTGTGAGTCGCTTTAGTGCCACCATCTCCACACCCTATTTACTTTTGCGCTTTATTCTTTGCAACAAAAATTAAGACGTTTGGGCGTACAGACTGTTGGTTCTTATGTCCTCACAAACGGACGCATCGAGAGCTTCCGAGCATTTAAATACGTTGCTTGATGAGATTCAAAAAGGCGATGTAGTGAGGACAACTTTAGTCGGATGGGAACGAAGTACGGACTCCCGTATCGCAGGTGGTTTTTCCCTATATCCCAGCGGGATTGTGGTTAGGGCCAGCGTAAGGGTAGGGCTACCAAGGTTATTATTATGATCAGTATTAAGTAAAAGTACCATGACCCTCACAGTCTGGTGTGCGCTGGTAGTTCTCTGGCACCTGGTTCCTGCCGGCAGATGCGTTTGCGCTCCCGCTGGGTATGCAGGCTGTATTCATGGCTGCTCAGTGACTTCTGTCATCCTCTTCTCTTTCTGACCTATTTTTGTTGTTGATTGAAATCCTAGTCAAGTGTTTGTTGTGGACCAGGGGGTGTGGAGTGGTACGCCTAAGCGCGGACTCGGCCGTGCCAGTTATCTGCACCCTCTCACGCCTCCGATCTTCTTGACACTGTCTTGGCATTGGGTTAAGGCGGAGAGGAGGAGAGAGTGCGATAGATGCCGCACAAGCCCACTCTCGCTATAAACTGATTCACGTGCAGGTCCCGGTTCCTGTTCTCACCTTGCGGCGGAGCACACAGTGAACATCGTCATTTGCGACGGCCGAACTCTCATTAGGGTCAAGGGTAGGACACCGGAATAGGTACCCCTCTAAAATAACACAAGGCCACCCTTGTTACGGGAGTCTGCATTCGTGTGCATGATCATTTAGTCATTCTGTACTAAATTTCGAAGTGGAGTTCTTACTAGTAAAAGCCATGATCAAAACACTTCGCGCAAACCGCGCCCCAGACTTCACTAAAAAGACCTAGTTGGGATAGCCAGAAAAGCGGATGTACCGCGTCAGCGAGTTTCCCCAAGTGTCAACCAGCGACACTTTAGATAACATCATAGAAATTAATAATGACGACGACCCATACTAAAAGCGAATACAATTAGGAACGCGGCTAACTAGATAATATTACAGCTTTCATTACAGAGATTATGGGCGCTGACATTATCACTGCTGTCAGGGCAACGTTGGAGTCACTGTGGTGGACCGGATTGCGGTGGTTTGCCCGTAAAGTCCAACATAGAGGCCCGTGACTTCTTGCCGCTCAACTCGAAATGCTCGCATGTCCCCGCAGATATCTTAGGGCGGCCAAATGCTGTCAGACTCTTGAATTCCCAGACATCTTTGACGGTGACTCGCAATAACAAGGCGAACTTGGAGTATTTTTATGATACACGTCCTGCATATTTCGAAAACGAAGTTCATTAGGACAGTTTCTTGAACAACAACACTGCATTTTTTTAGACCTATCAAGATCAAAATTTCGTCAAATTCAAGCCATTAGTAAATTGTGAGTGATTTTAATCTGTTTTTTAGAATATTTAGTTTTCCGGATTAGCAAATTCATGGAGAGGCTTGCCCGGTTATCCCACTTTTCCGAATATCTGCAGAAAAATTGTACTTTAGTTATGTTTTAAAGTACTTTTTGCCCTGAATTGAGATCCCTTTGCAGTATTAGGTATGGTTAATTCAAAATTACGACGCAGAATCTGAATTGAGGAAAATTTTCACATGCGATTAATTCTTCATGAAGCAGAAAATTTTGTTACTACAATAACTTCTTCATTTCGGAGTATCAATAATGCAGACATGTTGCAGGTATTATGATTCGTCGGTTAAATACCTAGTCAAGTGCATCGGCGCTGAGCAAACAAGTCGAGTGCTCTAAGTTAGGTCAAATTCGGTCGCACGTTTCTTTCACGGAGAACAAAACGTTCACCAGTATTAAGCTGCAGAGTAAGAAATCAGGTATTTCTCTTGACATTTGCTCTCTATGGAACAGGCCGAATAGGCCCTCCAGAATTAATTTATTAGTCATAACACAATGATATTTGAGAGAGAATTGAATAGACCGGAAAACCTACGTTGGTTTCTTTCCGCGTGTATTTTTTGTTGTGAGGAATCTCTGAATACCAATCCTCATATGGATGTCTACTTATTAACTTAATCGCTATGAGTGTAAGTTTTAGACCAACGGAATGTTTTGTATTTGGCATTTCCAAACTTTCAGATGTAAGTGCGGATTCGGAAAATTTACCTCATTTTCAAATAAATTAAAATATGTTCTAGAAAATATTGAAGCAAAGTTCAGATAGACAGCACTACAACGCCGCAACGAACTAGACCGATTTAATACTACCAGTCCCGCAAGGAAACTTTGGAAACAAGCCACCGCATAACTTATACTGATAGACTTTAACTACGACAGAATGCCAAATGACTTATAACCCAGGCCCTGCAAGGGAGGGTAAGTAATAGTAATTTTAAAATCATAAGCCAAACAAAGATCACTCGCGGATACCTGCACAGACCTCGAAAAGTACAGGGTGGAGCAAGCCTGATGTTTTTGCGAAAAATTTTTAATCTGGTCTATTCCGACGTCGAGATTCTACAGTCGCTCAACACCATATGAACCCAGTTTGTTCTTATCTTTCACTGTCGTTATAATTCGACCCTCATGGTAAGCATAAAAACTGAACTTAAAACTACATTACTTACCCAAAGTCCAGTAAGTCCTTATACACACTCGGAATATTGCATTCAGCATCTCGATACATAAAAATCCGCATTTCAGGAGCTATCATAGGTACAGAACATACATGTGACAAAAGTTACCCAGGAATCTTCGCTTCATCATTCGCGGCCACAATGAAACAGGAGCTGCGCTTACTTAGGCAAGACCTTGGATGTGCAAAGTTTGCATCTAGGCAAGAAGAGTTTCCTCCTTGTTTCAGATAAAACTAAAATTTCCTCTTCCATCCATATCCTGTCATCATCAGTCGGCGTTTTTTCCTTATAGGCGTGTGGTTTTACTGCCACAGGGAAGTAGGCCGAAGACTGCCTAGGGAGGAATATTATGAAAATCTTATTTACGATTTCTGTGCCGTTTTATGTTAGCTTTTCAGTATATGTGAGTGGAGAAGAGTTAAACTTGTGTCCCTTTGCATAGTTATGCCGATTATTTAGGTGTGAATCCGTGGGCATGAATGAGATGAGACAGCGCAAATGTCTGCGGTTTGGTGTTAAACAACGAGCGTTGCAGAGGAACTGTTGAAATAACGAATACTGCTTTAACACGCGACCCTACACAACCGATTCAATTTAGCTTACCATGACTGGCAACTTCACAAACAATGAGATAGCATCGGCTGAAATGGATAAGGTTCTGGGGAAAAGCCAGATTTTGCTTTAATCACGTTTTCGCAATAAGCTCATGTCCATAGATCAGAAAAAGGTATTAGATTCAATTATTCCAGTTTAGATGACTTTAAAATACGTAATGTACTCGTTTAACTTCTTCCTGTACAATATCTGTACACTGTTGCCTTTGAATTCCATTGTGAACATGTAAAAATATTAACAGTCCAAGTATGCGAGTTTGTGCAACAACGATATTTGTAAAACGCTGGTGACTGACTTGATCTTATTAACATCACGGTATAATGATGGTGCGCAAGCAACCTTTGTCTTTTGTAATCATTTGGTTCAATGGAGGCGGTTTCGTCTTATCCATACGAATGCGTTCAAATACTGGTCCTAAAACTTTACGAACATAAAGGATTTTTCGCGGATAGAAGTGATACTTTTCAGATTATGTTTAGTGCATACTGACTAACTGCAGCTAGAATTGTTTAGGATTGCGAAATTATGATCGCCCATAAAAAAGGGTTTATGTAGTGGATTTTAGATTTTATCATTTAAGGAAACTCTTATTTTTGTCATCTTCTTGCGAACTGACAAGATTCTGTCTCACTAGGGAACATTTATGCACAGTTATAACCCAAGAAGCGCTTCTCTACATCACGTAAGTAGTTTTCAATTGAATATGTAGGCATTAGATAAGTATTCGACATTTCACTATGCCTTACGGGAGGTCAACAGAAAATCTTATTCAGATCTTACCTATAATTGCAGTCGATCACCAACATAGGGTTTTTTTAGTACCCGGCTCTTTTATGAGGCGGAGGCAAGAGCGCTATACGTTCTGAGTTTTCGACACTTCATCATCTGGTTGCTTGCTTTTTTTATTGTGCGGGTTCAGTTTCCGACTCCAGAGTCCTGATGAATGGCACGTAGATAATGGTTTATAAGTCCTCTGAAAGTTTAGTCTAACCTTTATGACTGAAGTTTCCGATATATTCGCTCTCTCCACACGTTGACTGCATGCTATAAAATTCGTTAGACGTTCTTCTGATATGCTCATGCGAGTTTGAATGACTGAAGGACGGACCAAATTAAACCGAAATAAAACTGCTCTCAACAGAAGTGCACCTGCTTGTACTTACACGCTTAATCAGGCAAATGGACGGTTCTCGTGCGAACTTTATCACCACCAAACGGCCCTGGCGAAAATGTAAATAATCAGAGTCGAGCTTCAGTCCAGTGACCCCTGAACATAAGGCACACATCCGCCAGCCAAGTTTGCTTACTCTGTATCGTTCGGTTTGAGTTTTAACACGCGCTGTCTCTCTTTTAAATCAGCCACTGACTATTTTCATAAAGGCGCCAACTGCATTTGTGCGGCTTTCGGAATCGGAACCCTAACTTAACCCACTGTCAAACGCTGTTAGGCACCTTTGTCGGTAAACAAACGGCGTTCCTCTACAGTGAAGTTATACAGGAAGAATTCGATATAAAACGGCAGGTTTTTTTGAAGTCTAATGGTAAACCGCCAGCTAAGACTGTGAAGGTGCATTTTTGACTTCAGATAGTGCATCGAATGTTTAACTGTAGGCTGAATAAGTACGTTTGCCCCTACGAGTTCCGCGTTCTTCTAAAAAACAGCGCATTAAGAAGTAGACGCGATCGCTGGGGCGAGAGTTTTGTTCGCTGAACGTTTCGAATCCATGCTTAAACCCATCATCTGGGATAGCGTCAGATACGAGTACTTTATGCACAGGGGATTTCGGTAGTTAGTGGACGCTACCACATACCTAGCAAAATTAGCGGCTACCCCTTTCATCGCAGACTGTTACCTTTGATGTTATAATGGCTCGCTGACCGGCCCGCGAGTTGTTAATCGCTGCAATTTAATTACTCCCTTTGGATATTGACGGGACGATTACGCTACCACCTGACTCACCGACACTGACGTTGGGTATCGTGTTTGCCTACGCGCTTCCCGTGTGGCTAATTACTCTGCCCAGGCTGTCTCAGCACCGATCACGGAAAGGGGGAGTCATTGCACTTGTTAATAGACTGGGGCCAGTGAACCATGACTCAAGCAGCTCGTGACTCAAGCAACTGCAAATTCTCGTGAGAATTTCGGCCTCTACGAAAATGAAAGCGTGGCCGGGTCCCGTCAAATGAACCGCGATGTGGAGGCTGGCGTCGCTTCTCCTCACTGCTGTCTTGTATCCGGCGCTTTCTGTCAGTTGTTCCCGGACTTTCAACGCCCTTGAACCCTGCATCCCTCTCCAAGGGCTTTAAGTTGAGAGTTCGCAAGTAGAACAGTAATTTCCTGTGCGAAAAGTACGTTGGTCGACACTGTTTTTCAATAGTATTAAAAGGCATGTCAAATGCGCCTCGTCATATGACAGAAAAAGGTTCAAGGTAGCAATCTCATGGGAACTAACTCCGGAATACCAGAGACACGCATTAACATTTGGACAGCAAACGAAGCTCTGGTTGTCGAATGGGGTTTATTCCATTCTTTTTAGAATGTTTTGAAGAAAGAGCAGGTATGAAAGAGAGGAACGCTGGCTATGTCTGGTAAATGGTATGAAAAATTGAACTCCATTGAACTATTCCTTTTCGTTTCCTCAGGAAATGCGGGGTGCTCAGCTGGTAAAATACTCACTAACTCATGGAAACTATAAGATGAAAAATCTTCAATCGGATAGATTTTCGAAGTGGCGGAAGCTTGATCCGTGTCTACGCCTTTAGAATACGTCAGTCAGCATTTTCCTGTTTAACCATAGGCCGCAATAATTAAGGTGCTTCGCCATCAACAAACATTTTCGTTTACAGTCTTCCCAGGGACTCAAGTTGCCGTCTGAAAAGATCCTTAAAAACGAATAAAAATATCCGCTTAGAAATGTAGAAACGACCAGAGTCGACTATTATTATCCTAACAAGTTATGCGATGTCGTGACATTTTCCCTTTCGTAGCAGAGCATTTTAATTTTGCCGAAAGAGGTGTCTGTAAACATTTTGTTCATCGTAAATTTTTTCATTTTGTAGTTTCAATGTACAAGAAAGGCATTCTTGACATCCGTTCATGCTCGTGGAAATTATATCAGGCAAAAATATTCTTGTTACTTTTTAATGTTCCTGGTACAAAGCAACGCATATAAAACTAATCGAAGAATCGGTCGACCTTACTTTAGAAAACCATAAGGGCATATAAAGAGAGACTCTAGCTGTCCAATCCGCCTATTTTGCTAGGTTATGGCGGATAATTTGATCGGTTCTGCGACGGCATCTTAATTGGAACATAGTCAACTGCTAATGGTTCGCGGCTTCGCACTTAAATCAAAAACTACCTTAAGAGCCCAGGTTAGTTATCCGTAGGCAATCACATGGACACCAGCGAGGAGCATTACTGTGAAGATTAACGTGCTTCAAAACCAATACTTGCCTGATGATAATAACTCTCGACATTTTGTTCTGAGTTAAATTACTGCACTACCTCATAGTTCATACACATTATCATTCTGAGCCGAAAACCATTTTAACCATGCCTTTTTATTCATCCCAATATAAACGGCAAAAGTCTGGGTTGGTTGTGTCGCTGGTTTTAATCAAAAAACGTCACAACGTACAGAAGCACTGAATGACCAAACACAAAGGTTGTATCTGCTTACTCGGCGAGATTCCGTTGCAAAATGTATAAATCTGTTTACAGAATGCCTCTACGAATATCATACTCAAGGACAGACAAGGGAAGCAAAAAGAACTTACAGTGAATAAAAACTGCTGAAAATACGAATTTTCATTGCATGGCTCTAAAGAAACATGTTTGAGAGAACAGTTCGATCATTATCACACTGACCACTTTTTCTGAAAGAAGGCTCCCGCGTAGACGGCTGACTCGCCAAGTTCTTCCTCGATCCGCAAAAGTTGGTTGTACTTCACCAGTCTCTCTGATCGACTCGGAGCGCCCGTCTTGATCAGCCCTGTATTTAGTCCAACTGCCAAGTCAGCAATGAACGTATCTGCGGTCTCGCCAGAACGATGCGAAACCATAACGGGCCAGTTAGCCTTTTGGGCTAGCTTACAGGCCTCGATCGCTTCTGTCACGGAACCGATCTGATTCACTTTCAAGAGCAAGGCCGTGCAAGCCTTTGTGTCGATTGCCTTTTGTACTAGTGCTGGATTGGTTACCAGAAGGTCATCACCCACGATCTTAGTAATAGGGGAAAAAATAATTAACTTAGGTATGCAGTCGAGTCGTAGATTTCCGAAAGACATATTTTCGTGCTTCAAGGAAACTAGAGCAGAAAGAAAATACAAACATAATAAGTAATCACCTGAACAGTGCTCTTTGCTGTGTATTCCCGAAAGGCAGTCCAATCCTCTTGGTCAAATGGATCCTCGATCAGAACGACGGGATACTTTGAAGTCATCTCTGTGTATATATTGGACAATTGTTCGGCAGTTAGCCAAGATGATTCTTGAGAATCAACATTCTTGAAGTCGAGGTCGTACCTCCCTGCCTTATAAAATTCGGATGCTGCTGCATCAACACCGATCTTAATGAGGCCAGTGTAACCCGCCATTTCAATGGCTTCTTGTATCAAATCCAAACCTTTATAAATAAAGTGCACGCAAAGACTTTTAGTCAGAAATGCACTTATTGCAACTATGGGGAAAAAAACGGGTCCCATTATTATCTACAAAAAACGTTTGATGGTGTCTAAACTGGAACCGACAGAGGGCATATTCGGACTAAATTCTTGGCAAATTCCGCCACGAAAGACTCCACTGCCAATGAATAAATGTACTAAGTGACCAAAGATCTTCGCGCTGTTTTCATTAGAGTTCGACGGAACGGCCTGTTGAATCTTGTTTAGACTTCCCGGACACATGTATCATCCAGCGCAGATAGTTTACGATTAAATGAAATACCTTTCAATGCTTTATCCCCTGGTTTGTGATTTTCATCCACTTTTAAACGTTCATGGAACTAAGTGCAAATCAGACGTGTCTGTTTTATGAATTTGATCTTGAACCGAAGACTGTTGAAGCATGTGTTAAGACGTAAGTAGCATTTGAAAGACATACACCAAAAGAACCAACTTCTTAGAGATGATTTAAACTTTCTCCTAGTAATAGATGTCTTGAGAAGGTGTCACGTCTAGGAAGAGCCTCCGGCATTGTAACAAAGGATTATGTGACACTGTTGAAAACATTCGAAGATAACGTCTCAAGAACTCTTCAAAATATTTAAACTGAGTGAAGGAAAATCCTCCAAAATGTTCCTCAACTGAAAAATGGTGCCGGCTGATCAAACGGGCCTCACGCACGCAAAAAGATTGTAAGTAAACATATCATTCTTTGACTGTTTGCATTCCTGTTATAAAAAATGATGCCAACCGAACCTCTCATTGGATATCATCAGCTGCTCCAGTACCCCACACTTCAAAGGCACCGCCTCAACGCCAGAAGATTTTTGATGTTGTATGGTGGATTGCGTCTGATAGTGTCCATTAAGAATTTATCAACAAAAGTCCAAACAATTGCGGGCAGGGTCTACTAAATGTAACTTGACGTGTAAATTACGCGTTACTTCGGAAATAGCCAGTACTAGCCAAACGGATGGGAAAACATTTCTTTCAAGATAGTGCCAAATATTTGAGATAATTTTGAACGTTAAGATTAAAAATGTTACTTCACTCCCCACAGTCTCTTGGAATTTCCCCAACCGTTTATAAAGCTGTATTCACTAGACAATCATATGCGCAATAAATGACTTCACAATAAAGGGGAGATTGAAGTGGAGTTCGTTTGATTATTTGGTTTTAAAGACATCATCTTCCAAGAAAACGGGATTTACAGGTCCTTATCTTGTCAGTAAAGAGTTGAAGACTGTTAAAATGATTATTTGAATGTGTTTAATTTTTTTGAAGGCTTCTGCTCTTGTTTGATGAGTAATATTTAAAAACAACACGACTATTTTTGGTTATTTGATAGCGAGTGAGAAATCTGATTGAACAGAGCATCTAGCGAATGCTGAGAATTTGCACTGATGTTCGCTGTCGCTTCAATCGGTAGAGATGAACAGATAGCAAAAAACCGGGCGATTAATCTACGTTTGTCCCCACTAGTAAAAGTGGCAAATAAACTGCAATCTCCTGAGCGCTAATGATATCCGACATCAGTATACTTCTAAAACAACTAAGCCCTCGGAAACCGTGGAAGGGCCGACAATTGATATCGAGAATGTGGGAATTTGCGATGTAACATAGATTATCTCAGGAAGCTCAGTTAATTCCGTGTCGCTATAGAGACATAAACTGTTCAATAAAAACCGTCTCAGCTTATCTGCGAGTCAGCAACTCTTATTCTCGTCATTGCTATATCCTGTACACTTGGTTAGTGTCGCCATAGGTTCGAGAAATCCAAGGTGTTTTTAAACGTATCAGGTCAAAAACTTAAAGACAGAATTGTTGTGTCGCTTCAACAATGAAAATTTGTGCGCATTCTAAAATTTCCGTCGCATTCTAGTGATGGCTGGAACTCAATAGATAGGGTCCCATCAAATCCAACATAATTAAGACAGCTGAGCCAATAGAACGCCAGAGCGAAAACTTTTTTTGATAACTAGCTTCAGCTGGTTTGATCATATAATGAGAGCTCTATGTCAAGGAAAAACCCTAGTCGACGACCATCTTACTTTCCAAGCACCGAGGGACTACATATTTCCTAGTTAAATTCAATACTTGCGAAACTGTCTCCAGCAGTCGTCAAAGTACCGCCTCCTGAAGGACACCATTTATTTACTTTAAACAGTGTTATTTAAGAAACAGCTCATGGTCTATTTTCGTTGTGGTTGAACACGGGAGTCTGCGTCTTCCCCAATTGCAGGTGGCTTTGCCCATATTCCAGGAGGTTAGGGCTAGAGTCAGGGTTGGGTACGGTTACGGTTATGAGAGCTAGTGTTAGGGCCAGGGTAAGGAATGAAGTTAGAACACGGAAATAGGTTCCCCTGGAATTAAGCAAGAGAGCACGTGTAGCAGGGGGGGGGTCCATATCCCCCCCGCCGGCCGACCTCACTTACTGTTTGAAACGTCATTGTCCTGGCACTTTGGAGGATAATATGTGCCTTATAAACAAAAAACAGTCTTAGCGCACTCCCAACACAGGTGTTAACCATTAACCAAATGGAGAGCTAGAGGCATTCAAGCTGCGTCGCCAGATCGATGGCCTAAGATATTACGGGCGCAACGTGGATGATATATTCGCGATTGCACCTGAGCAAAACGACGTTTCGGGCCTACTGGACGCTAGCAATAGGGAGCACTCATCAATCAAATTCACGCTGGAAGAACAAAAGTCCGAATCGCCCCCCTTTTCGGATGTGCTTTTTGGTAGAAGCCCTGACGGTAGTATTCGACGTAGCGTCTATCGTAAGAAGACGTGGTTTGGGCAATACACCAGTTTTGGAAGTTTCGTACCGCTAAACACGAAACACAATTTAGTTCGTTGTCTAACACACAGAGTAAGGATTATCTGTTCGGCTGATAGCATTGATGAAGAACTTAAGATTGTCGAAAATCTATTTCAACAGAACGGGTACCTGATCGAGTAATTGCTAAGTACATGACCGAAAAACCACCAAAGCCCCCAAGGCTGACGGCAGAAAAAAGAAGCTTTTTATCAAAGTCCCGTTTCAAGGGGATGCGCCAAGTGAGCTTCTAAGAAGGCGACTAACTCGAGCTATATCATGCACCTTTTCAGCAGCCGACGCCCGTTTACTCTTCTCCACTGGTCCTATCCTATACGGAGAGGGCAAGAACTGCCAGGCCAGACAAGCTCTATGTGTATTTACTCCCTCACCTGCTCCTGTGGGGCAGAATATATTGGTCGTACGAGTCGGCGTCTGTCAAAAAGAATAAGAGAATGCCTTCCGGCATAGTTAGGAAAAGGCCAAATAAAGAACGTCAAGAGCCCTATCCTCGCGCATATGACAGACGCGGATCACCGTGTAGATTCCGGACGGGTCTTCAGGATGGTTTACAAGTTACAGTCAAACTATACAAAATCATTTGGGGCGCGTCCTTTGACAACGGCAAAGGCGGCTGCAATCAGGTTGCGCAACCAATTCGTATGCGCTCAGAAGACCTCCTTACGGGCCCCCCAGTTACCATTACTCAAAACCACCAAGCCAGCCACCCGCATATAATTAATTACCTGTCCCAGTGCCCACCATTCTCCTCCCCTTTATTTTGGCGGTAATTTTGCTCTTGGTTTCATCCAAGGCCTCGAACCCCAGCTACAGAATAACGTCTACTTGCCCGCATGTTCTTATTAATCATTTCCACAGCAACATAAATTCAAAGGCCTAAAGAGAATTTATCGAAAGCTGGCGTTTGCTTGCCAAATTGTCCTTTACAAAACCTCACGAAGGTTTCATTGTCAGGTCAGTCAGAAAATACCAATTTACGATTTTTCAGTTCGAAGAAACTCATACTGAAGCTGTCAGATATCTGTTTAGTACCGGAGTGGATTTCGGACAAACTTGCGTATGGAAATTTAACTAGCAACTATGCTGAAAGCAGGTTGAAATTTATCTCAACGACATATACTACCACCAAGTGGCTTGACTTAGACCGAATTTAGTAGTTTTTACTTCAAGTAGTTACGTTAAAGCGTATAACCAAGCACTTAAAGTCCTTTTAAGGCACAACTAGACCGTAGCCGCCCACGTTCGTTAAAGGTAACCGAGTCTTTTTAGTCCTTCGTTTTCCATCCGCCCAGTTCTTCTGCCACACTGATGCCACCGCTGACCTCGCTAAGGCCTTTTCTATCCTTCAACACAAATCCACACCTTTGACCCAATTAAAAACAAACTGTTTCGCCCAATCCGCGAGCTTTTGCCTATTGAAAACGTGCGATGCAATCTGGAAAGCTAACTATTTGTACAAACATAGTTGCTTTAAAGATAAATTAGTGAAATTGGTCGTTCACGGGTGTCTTCTTCTCTGTAGGTGGTTGTGCTAACAAAAACAGCAAACTGTTGATAGATGCCCTTCTGAACTCTGCATAAAATTTCGAGGAGCCATGTGATGTTTTCCAACTATTTATTTGTCCGAGCAAAATAATGTTGAGGTTGTGGATCATCTTCAACACGGAACATTTTACCAGTCCTATCACAAGGTTTTTGTCCAAGGTAACCTGCAGATGCCTGTGAAGTTACGCTAGATGTGTGATGGTAATTCGTTTTGCAAGCAAATCTTTCCTGTCAAACTTGGAAAATTCCATAAAGAGGGAAAGTGGACAACGCTGCAACCCCCAAGTACCCCAGCAACGGTGTTGGCTCTGGGCCGAATAACCAATCAATGCAACCTATTTCATGACCTGTCAACCAAAATTCTGAAATGTAATTTCCACTCAAAAATATGTCTCAAGTAGGGTTGAATATTAACTGTCATATAGCACAATCCTATGATATTTCAGTCACATTAGGATCTCGACTTTTAAATAAATTCCTGTCCAGCCGTCTACAAAAACTACGCTCTGTAAAAAAAACGACTACTTATTTAGTAAGAATTTTTCCCATTGACTTCTGATGCTCCTATAAATTCAATTAAATTCTCTAGAAAACGCATACAAAAACATTCGCCTATCCTTGTGGAAGAAAACTGCTTCTTCTAATTTTCTACTTGAAGAGAGAGTATCTTTAGGTTCTAAAGATGCTTCTAACTGTGAGTTTTTTCAAGGCCATGAACTTCCCATTCATGCAGAATTGTATCAGCGTGCTTATTGATGCTACGTATAAAATACACAACCTGGCCGACATCCACTTCCCACTTTTATGAGTCCTACATGACGTCTTCTTAACAGCATAGAGAAATGTGTGATATTTCTTTGACGGAATGTGTACAGCATGTACTTTGGAAACCCTGAATGCAGTTGTAACAAAGGGTGGGACAAGAAAATATTCGGGAACTGAAAAGTTTTTAAAAAATCAAAAGATACTCTCTCTTAAAAAAGATGATTGGGAGAGGACTCAATTCTCTACCAAATGAGTACAAGAATGAATGATTGTGTGCATGTTTCTCATATAATATACTTAACTTCATAAGGACATCGAAAACCAATGGGAAAAATTTACACCACACAAGTCGTCATTTTTACAGAGTGTAGTTTTTGCAGACGGCTTAAAAGAAGCTTATTTAAAAGTCCGCATCCTGGTGGGACTAAAATATTGTAGGAGTACGCTGCACGATAACTGATATTGCAAACCTACATAAGTAAATTTTTTGAATCAAAAACAGATTGAAAAATTTCGGTTAATATGGCATGAGATAGCTCATCTAATGCACATCCGACCAGTCCAGTGCCCATGTTGACTGAATAATCTAACCAACGGCTAATTGTCTCATTTTTAACTTATCAGCTCTATTCATAGTAATTTTTGTATTTATTTTAGCGAGCGTGGAGTTTTTATAGGTACTTGCCGTTCTGCGACTGAGGAAAGTTTAGATCCTCAATTATAATCATGGGCATTTTAAAGCTGCCACAAAGTGGTTCGAAAAGCATTAATGGACATGTCACAAGAGACAAGGGACCCACCTCTCTTTAACCACACTCGGCTCGGGGACGTTCCTGTCTTTCATGCGACTACCGCTATGTTCGAAAAAAAAAGTTATTGCGCCGACACGATACACAAGGGGCACAGGGTGCATGACCACTCATTCCGTTGTGCTTTAGTGCTCAATCTAGAATCCCACAAGCAGGAGTATAATGACTAGTAATGTATGCAATGGTTAGAGCGTCGAACTAATAACTAAAACAGCACAGGCTCGAACCTCAGAGGTCCCCAAACTTGGGATTGGATAAGGCAGGCCGAAGACTGCTAATAAGCTAGAAGCGGTCATCCTAGTCTCCTGTCTCTGTAGTCTAATATTTTCTTGATTGAGTAAAAACTTTTGTCTGTACATCTTGCTTAATTTTGGCGATAATAATCTCCATGTTTTTGGAAAACAAGTGTACACATTACTTTTTTAAAGCGTTGTCAGCACATCCAGTTTTTCCTGGTTCACTAACTGCAGTACTTGGAGACATGACTTAGTCTTCAACGAAAAAACGGCCAGATTAAAATATAAGGGAAACTCTCTAGTTGTATAAAAGCCTGCAAAGAACAGCACGTTATCTAGCAGGAGTTATCAAGCATGCATTATCTAGCACGTTATGCAGCAGCTGACATATTTCCCTAGCTTTATGGGGCTCAACCGAGTTTTATGTAATTGTCCTGAATCGGCTGTTAGAGCCACGCGGATAAGGTTGTACTTTTAGCTCCAGATTTGACTTAAAACCATCGTAAACAAAACGCATACGGCCGACCGCTGCTTGATAACAACCGTGGTCATACAGTGATCATTGTTTTATTAGTTTAAAGCTGTTGTGTATGGAAAAGAAAATAAATTATGAAAGGGACAGTGTTCTCTAGCAAACGGGTACGGGTGAATCTCTTGCTATTTTGCGGGATTTATTAGTGGTGGTAATGTTTTTTTCTAGTTTATGGAGAGCATTCGCAGTCAGATGTTGATCAGGAATTCGTATGTGCGCATAGGCATATTTCATTAGTTCGGATTTTAGTGACTCATATTTTTGAAACTTAACCGAGACGTAATTTTGTGAGAGGCTTAAAAAGAAACAGCAAGTGTATAACTAGAATTATTGCAAGTTCTGAGGCAGTAAATGTTAGTGTTTATGTTTTTTGTGGAAAATTTGGGAGTTTTTGTCTACTTGTGTTCTATAAATTTACATAGTCTCTAAAATGCCCTTGCATAAATCCGATAGAGTTGCTCGAGTTAGTCATTTCTGGAAGAATGGGAGATAACTTTAGTAAGCCTATGAAATACGAAAACGTGAACCATAAAAAGGCATTGAAAATGTAATTATCCTCTCTGTTTTGGTAACGGGTCTGTGTAGCTTTTGTTCATATCTAAGACGATTGCCGAAAAAGTCAGATGTTAAGTATCTATTGGGCATAAACTACCGCACACTATGCGGTCCTGTCTAAGGAAGAATACGCCGGAATTCCAAAAAGGTATTTTACACGCTACGGCTATTCTTCAGGCATGTGCGCAGATGTAGAAAACGGTATGAAATTTTACAGTATTACGACATGGAAGTTTCAAACAAGGTTTTCCTACAAGTCCCGGTGGAAAAGCTTTTCCGATTTCTAAATAAATATAGCCTGATGTTATGCTACCGATATTGCAGAGTCTCTAAGATTCGAAAACAGCTCAATTTCTTTGGAGATTGGCGAAATTTGAGCAGGACACCCGTTTATGCGTCTGATGAGTAATCGTCTGGTCTCTGCGGCAGCAGACACTTGAAATAATAAAGGTTCCCTAAGTTTCTGTGATAAAGAAATAGAAAAGAATTATGCAAGTACTTAATTACTGCTAAAACTTATCGACTAACGCCTGTTTGGCTATTTAGGTCAAAGCTGAGTCGAATAAGCGATTCTAGCAACCGATTCTTACCTCACAGAAATCTGCATGTAAAGAACATTGATGCTTTTCTTATATGGAACGTTTTCTTGGTTTTAGGGTGGGAAAGAGGTCAAAAGCATTTTCTCTCCCAGAAGTGTTGGCATTTGCTCGTTTTCGTTTGACTGTTGTATTCCTCTCTTTGCTTAGCAATGTTTGAATCTGCTGAAAGGAGTCCCGGTAAGATACAGGGAGACCAGATGGCAATTTTTGGTTTCTTATCCGTTGCAACTGACAGGACAAATGGTCCATGGCTCAGTTGATAAGACGTTAAGCTTAATAACATTCGACGGCTAGTAGCGCAGGTTGGGGATTCAGGCGTGGCAAAACCTAGGTTTGGATAAGGCTGACTGACGATGGCTAACAAGCCATAAATGACCATCCCGGTCTCTGTCTTTGTCGGGTCTCTTCTCAGCATATATTCCTGGTAGCTGTGCGACTGCCTGTGAGGGCTTTACACTGAGCCTTGAGGCACAAAGGGACTAGCGTGTTCCGTAACCCGATCGCTTAACGCACTTCCAACGTGCGTTCTGACCTGTAATCCAGAGGCCGTTTCTATCTGTAACGAATGTAACTTTATCTAATGCCTTTTGATTCTCCAGTCATCCCTGTTTGGATGTCCCTACTGCTAATGGAAACAACCTTGTTTTTGAGTAAAGTTAAAGTATTTACTTGCCTCCACTTCTGAGCTTTTTCATTCCAAATGCAAGTGATCTGTAAGAAATTATTCATCGGTGAAGGCGACTCTCCAGTCTGTAACTGCTTCATTTGTTGCTTGTTAAATAAAGAGATTGTCCCTTTGTGGAGACATGTAAATGATGTTGCTAAAAATAAAATTGCGCTATTTGGCATAATTTAAAACTAAAAGTCAGGTTGCCTGAAAGTGTAACTATTCTGGGTAGATTAGTGATCATTTAATTTTTGTCAATGGGCACCGACTGTTAAATCAAAGACTACACTTGGATGAAGATATCTGATGACTGACTGAACAAGGATGTAAGCGGGGGTATTATATCGGTGACCAAAACTTATGGAATAATCAACAGCAGCAGAAACCTTTTCACTGGAGTTATTTGACTATCTCTTCGCGTGTAAAGACCGTTAAAGGTGCTATCTCGTTTGCTGAAAAAAATAGATGGACGAAAAGAAGAAAGAATCTCGTAGAAATCAAAACAATAGTCGTCATGGAAATGTAAGACTGTCAGTAGTTTGTGAATGAGACCTATTCAAATCAATCACCTTGCAATTGTCTCGCGTTGGTTAGTGTTGTTGTCTCTTGTGATGTCAGATATTCCCCAAGAAAGTGGGAAGACAATTGTTCGTTTTTTTTACTGAATTCGAGCGCATAATAAGAATTTGTCTTTAAAAAAACCGAACGGTACTAAAAGCACATATTAAGTTTACATTTGTACACAAGAGACAGACTTTTACTTCCTAAAGTAGCGGCAATAAGGTACTATGCTCAAACACGGTTGCAAAATTAGTGTTAGTTTAGTGTTTCGAAAGTCAGAAAATGATAGCGGCCGGGGAACACTAGGAACCTGTATTCCCCTAAGCTTACATCAAATTCACTGGTTGTCTAGGACAATTACCCAAGGCTCATCTTTTTTGTGGTAAGACTAATTCCAACTCTGTCTTCTAAAGTACAAAATGTTTTGGCCTGGAATTTCTGTCTTTTTTAATTCGCGCAGATGGTTTATAGATTGTACTTGTAGCCAAATAACCGCTAGTCTCTCCCATTTAACTGTATAATATGGCTGTTTTCGTATAAACTGCAGTAACTCGAGTTTTACTTTGCTTATTTTTAAAGTCAAGAAAAGAATCGTATGTCACCTTAAGAACATAAGAAACAATCCTGTGCGCACAAAGGGACCTTGTGCAGACTTGACTGTATGCAATTAGCTGCACGCTTGGAACTATATTGATCGAGCAAAAACGGTACACACAAAAAACGGAAAAGCAATGGGCATTTCGAACTTTTCGGTCGTCGCCAACCAGCCAGGTTCGGATTCCAGTTTAGGATAACCTGGGGACCAAATCTGGACTCTTCGTTTTGGAAGCATCAAGTCAAACACTCTGCCATTCAATCATGGCGTTCAGTGTCCTGCCGCTTGCTGCCGTAATTAATAGTTAAGACGAAAGTGTTCTTCATTTATATCATTAAAGTGCAAAACAGATAACCCTGTTTACGTTTAAAGCAGACCAGTCTACTCCCTCTTATCTTTGCCGGTGCCTCTCCTAAAACTTTACCTGTCGATAGGCGATCGTTTGTGAGGACTGTAGACTGAAACTACAAGCCACATCGGTGAACATTACTCATACCACAGGCAAGTTAATCGGTTACCGTTATCCTCTCATCCCAGCCACCTTAAAGTGACGCAAGTAAAAATAGTCGAATGAATCTGAACATCTACTGAAGGATAAGACAACATGTTCGGTGTGCCTTCAGAAAAGGAAAGAGTCAGTATACACTGCTCCGCTCTTAGGCACGTTGTACGCACTGAAGTCAAGAAAGCCTCCGAGGCAGCCTGCTGGGCGCCGGTGAGCCTTCACAGGTCGTTGCGTGGACATCCAGCCTTTTTCAAATATATTTTTACAAAGCAATGTAAAGAAGTTGTTCCACCTGGCACGCCTCTTCATATCTAGTAATCCTATTGGATCCAATAACTTCGTCTCTGAGGGGATATAATCTTCGAATTCACAACTCATTTATATTGGAATCATGTGAGTATTGTTCCTCATGAGGTTTCTGAGGCAAGCACGCCATGATACTATCCGTTGACTCTTAATTATAACTTTATAGCGTCTGATTTAATACTGACATTGTGACTTAATGGAAAGTAAGCGTTCGGCGCAGTTCTGTATTGATTACACCCGTGTAATTGAGATAATTACAAAATTCTCTCGGAATATTCAAATAACTTATGACAATGTGTCATCCATTACGGTAGTTATCATAGCAAATAACGCAAAATTTTACATACCTTCACAGTGCGTTTGAATATTTGGAGCGAAACCGCCCTCATCCCCAACATTGCAAGCGTCTAGTCCGTAGTGGCTTCTGATGACGTTTTTCAGGTGATGATAGACTTCAGTGGCCATTTTCATAGCTTCTGTGAACGATTTAGCGCCAGTCGGGAGAATCATCAATTCTTGCATGGCAAGCTTGTTGCCCGCATGGCGACCACCGTTTATGACATTAAACGCCGGCACAGGAAGAGAAACCTCCTTGTTGCCTGCGAGGTTGCCGATGTGTCTGAATAATGGCACGCCCTGTGGAGTTGAGATTTGAAGTTTAGTATGTGTTTCCCCACTTTAGTTGTAAACTACAGATACAGCAGTAGTAGTTTGAGGTAACATATGTAATGTACAGTCAGTGACCGATCCAAGAAAATATTAACAGAAACGTTGAGATGCGTATCCGATTAGGAAATTCTTCTTAAGCATGGTCGTAGTGTTCATTATCTTGCAGTCTAATGTCGTGATATTTCAGGTATTTCGGGATGTTGGCTTTTAAATACTCCTCTTTTCGGCCACCTGTAATGACTGCACTCGGTAATAGATGGCTACTTATATAATGAACACTTTTTCTTTTTTCCAAATATAATTTGCGAAAATCATGCATGAAAATATTCTTTATTGTGTTCATTTGGTGACAAATCGAGTCTTCTTCATGAGGACAATGAATAAACGGACAGACGCAATATCATTTGAATGGACATAATATGGTCTAGAAAAGTTTCACAATTACTAACTTCCTAAAAAACCAAAAACATCGTTGTTTCGACTATATAACTGGGAGAGGACGTAATGTCCTACCAAATGGGTATAAGAAATACTATTTTCATGTATGTTTTTCATAGAGTATATTTAAATTTATCAGGACATCGAAATTAACAAAAAGGTCCACTATTTAAGTGGTAATTTTTCACCAAGTGCAGCATTTGCAGGCGGTCGGAAAGGAGTACGTTTAAAAGTTAACATCCTGGTGCACTTGAAATATTGCAGCATTATACCGCATGCTCATCGATATTACAACTCTACCTAACTAATCTTTCCCAATTAAAAACGCAGTACACAGTTCTGAACAAAATTTCATGAGATCGATCATTGACTGTACGCTCTCGTGTCGCTTGTACTGCGCACAGTGCTTTATTGCGTTAGTCTCCTGATGCTATATGGTCTGTCTATTCGTTGAAAAAGCTATTTACTAGACGCTGACCTGCTCTTAAAAAATAACTACTTGGTTCTCTCAAAGTTACATGCATTTCGGACACTTTTGCGGCATTTTAAATTAGTTGCAGACAACTACACATTCAGTGACAAAATCTTCTGGGCACGTTAGCAGTTTACCACATATGAATATGCACATGCCTTTTCTATCTACCGCGACCTGACCTTGTTTCCCTTTGCACTTGTTACTTTTGTTAGTCTTTCAGTGTTACACCCTTAAAAATCCATTTGACCCAGTTATGAATAGCTCGGCGACTTTGGCGCAATTCGAACCCGTCACAGCAATGGCAGGGCTTGGGTACAGTCAACGATCTGGCCCCGTGAGTAACGGGGTCCTGACCGGGAATAGTAAGTTTAATTGCATTTGGGTCGCGTATCCCGCCCAACCTACTAAAACGTACGGAATCCACTAAATCTTATGCAGCAAACCGACTTTTCAGGCAGAATTTCCTAAGCAATCAATCCGGAGTCCATCAGATGACTGCCAAGCTTAATAGTCATTTGGGGCATCAAAACCTCAGGTCAGAGTCCTTACAACGGAATAACCCAGTGACTAAATTGCAGATGAGATTACTTGGAGTTCAGCTTCGCAGTCGCCATGAGCATCAGACACAGGAATACTAAAATTAAAATCCCAAATTTTGTCAAATTATTTATAAATCAATTTGACACTAGCGCTGTGAGCTTAGATGTGATATCATTTGGGAAAATCAGTTTGTATCTAGACACGCAGACCAGTTAGTAAGTTGTCTAATTGCTTTATAAGTGGATAGGCCTTTGACATATCGAGTTTGTATTCATTCTTTATAACATAATGAAACACAATGGAATGTTTTAATTGTGCGTGGAAAACGTTTATTGCCTAACTGATCCTTAGTTCAGCATTGCACAAATCTGGAAGGTAGACATTCGTGCTATGCGGACCGGAAGAATGGAGCGCTAATTTTTGCAATGAAATTTACTTATTTGTAGGTGTTGCCCCCTAGTTAACTTCTGATAGTAAATCTACAAAATATAAAACGAAAAGCGAAAAAACTAGTTCCGAAAAATTTGGCAAGTTTTAAAACATGAATCGACCTGTGAGCCCTCATGTACATCGAATTCGCGCTATTTACGCTGTTTGACTCTGGTACGTTCCGTTTTTTTCCCTTTTTCGATTCACAACCGGGTTATTGCAGACAATTGGGCTTGTAAACGCAATGAAACTTTAGACATAAACATGCGTGAATCTCAGGGTGATTCCGTTAGAACAGAAGCCGGCGTGTATAAAAAAATAACTGTTGATTAAACATCAGACGCGATATGGAGACGCTTGAAGAGACAGATACTGCCTTCCGTAAGTGTGTTTTTGATACAGTGAGAGTTTGACATGGCGCACATTACCCTAACCAAGAAATATGTCCATGGGCTCTTCGTCCACTATGAGTATAACCCGATATTTGGCCGACGCTAATGAACAAGATTCTGAAGAGATCCCATTCATCAGTTAGGTAGTCGATTAAGGATTCTCGTATATCACTCCTTCCTACTATTCTTGAAAACTTTTCTAACCCGCCTTCAGGGTTGCCAAAACTGGAACTGCCCTCAGTTTTCCTAGTATTTTACAGTTTTTAAAAATAAGAACAAAGGACTGCTTCCGTTATTTTATTGAGAAGGACAAAACGTGGGTCTACAGATGTGAGGAAAGTTCGTCGCTGGCTATTGAGGACCCAATAATTTTCGGTAATTTATTCCAGCTTTTTAACAAGCTTTACCGGAAGCTCTCCTTATTACTTCATTAAACAGTAGATTCAAAGCTTTACTTACACTTTCTGCTGCACCGGCTTTGCAGACGGCTATGGAAACTCCCACAATCGCGTTGGCGCCAAGTTTACCTGGAGGGTGGCAATGCAATTTTTCAGTTCAACATATTTCAGAACTAAGTAAGATGAAGATGAGTGCATCCATGCATCAGACAAACTAGTTTTAATTCCATATAGTTACAAATCACCATCAAAGTGAAACTAATTAATGATGCAGAATATGAACTTATTTCAAATTCAAAAAGATGCAGACAAAACAACTGTCCCTAATTCTGTATTTGAAATCCCGTCTTTTGGTAATTTTTTATACATCCTGATTTTGCCCTGCACACAAATTTGCGAAAACTTATTATATGTATTTTCTTACGGAAATGTTAGCAAGCCTACACTTATTCTATGTATATTCCCGATCGAAACCGACAGGACAACAGGCCCGTTGCCCAGATGTTAGAGGCGTGGACTTCTAACTAACAGGTCGCGAGTTCAAACCCCAGGCGTTCCACACTTCGGGGTTGGGTATGACCGGCTGGCGACAGCTACTAAGCCACAAATGATCATTCCAGTATCCCTTGTCTTTGTCGTTAATGGCATTTTACCTATATCCTGCGCCCCTCTACCAAACTTGAAATTGTTGACAAGTACTTCCAGTAGGACTGCAATCATAGCCGCACGCTGGAAAAAGCGCATCTAACCGGTAGAATGACGGCGCCGCTGGAGAATGACTTTTCAGACATTATTCTGGCCTAAAATCCGAGTAACAATGAAGAGTTCGCGCTTTTTTCCTGCGATTTTGCTTCCATTGTCACGTTTCGAGCGAGGTTTGGTACTATAACTTCTGATCCAATCGCCTAGGACGTAAATTGATTCAAAAATTGGAAATATTGTACCCAAATGTCAGTCCTTGCCAGACAGTAAGAACTATGGGAATAACAGTGGCTTCCGCGCCGTTGAGTGAGTTCATTCAAAAAGTAACAAATAGCCTCTGGAGCGCTTTTGAGCAGCTAAAATAGATTAGATCATTTGGTTTTTATTTACAAAAAGACACGTTTTCAATTGTGGGAGATAAACCAGACCATTTACGCCACATAGCACGGACAATATTTTGTGAAGAAAACTTGCCTCTTTTGGATTCCTGTAAGGATTTTACACACAAACATTTTTCTTAATTTTAAGAAACCTTTTTCTTACATTAGAGCACCTCCGAAATATATCTAAAATGTGTCTTAGAAACCAGTAAATCCACGTAATTTTAAAAGCATTCCGTTATTTGTTACCAGTGTCATAAGTTCCTAAACCTTTACACACATTTTAAATTCTTTAGTTTTCCTGGCATCCTGTTTTTCGCCCCTAAAAGTCGCCCGCACTAAGAATAATTCAAACAAAACATGCAGACTTTCGTGAATGCATTTAAACCATGTAACTGCGAAATTGTCCAAGTAGTAAAAAGTTGACGACTGATGACGGTTTAATTGTTAGACTGACCAAGACACTTACACTTGTTTTCGGTTCCGTCCAGGGCCTTTGTCATAAGCTCATCAATCTCTGCCTGATGAGTTACAGTCAGATTTTGTTTTGTCAGAGCGGGTGCAATGATTCTGTTGACATTAGAAACTGCCCTCGACACTCCTTTGCCCATGTATGCATTTGGGTCGTCGTCGCGGAGCTCAACTGCCTCAAAGATGCCAGTAGAGGCCCCACTGGGAACAGCCGCCCGAAATAAACCTGGGAAATTTGAATGCCAGCACAGATGGAACCTTAGCCAGACTTCAGGCTCCGTGGCAAATCGAAAGCAAAAGGCAGCAAGCCATGTTTAACTTAACTGCCTAGATTTCATAAAAGCAAAAATTCGGGTTCTAAAACCAGAGACCCTTGGGAAGATCACCAACGTAACTATCGAATTTTAAGCTTAAAACCGCTAGATGTCAGCGAAAAAAACATTATTTGCAATCACAACAATGGACAGGTATCATGTACTCTAAAGGATTTAGAAAACTTAACTTTCAGTAAAAATGCAAGCTGGTCAGAGTAACTTCGTTAATAAAGTAAGAAGCCTAAACAGGGAAGATTTATTTGAGGTTTGATATTTCCGGTGAAAATTTCGGCCACCCATCATGAAGAGTCCTGTGCACAGTTGTCGTTATACGATGCATTTCCTCTGATGCGTACGTCTCCAATATAAACTGTGCGACTGATTCCCGTTTCACCGTGACCTGTATCGGCCCATCGTCACTGGTCCTGACGATGATTGACAACCTTTCTTGTTGCACAGTCTCGCTGTCAGTCGTCAAGAGGACTCGTAGAACCAGGTAGAGGGAAGCAACTGTATGTAACGGTTGACTGAACAGTCAGTATACACCCAGGTCCACTACACCTGTCTCAATGTGTGATCATCGTCTAAGTTCGCAACCTCAACGGCGCAGCAGGGGTTGCTATCTTCGACGTCGGATCCAACCTCAAACGGCCAACTGATACTCTTGCACTCGCGTTTGCAGCCATCAGCAGGTTTCTCCGACACGAAAGCACTTTTCGCAGTTGCACTGAAGATGGAATGGAGAGGTCGACTTCTTCTAGACAGAAGTGGGGTCTTCTGTTCACGTTACTTTCTGGCGAATTGTTAAACAACTCCTATTTCGAACAATACGAGAGGTCTAACCGCGACCTCGGAGATCCCCTTCATGTATGGAACGCTTCATCCTGATTTTCATCGAATCTCTGTCAGGACACCCCTGTGCTTGATACGTTAAACTTACGATAAGATTGATGGCTATCCCACAGCCTAGGATTTGACAGAGCTGACGGGTCACCACCACATGACTTTTCTTAACTTCAAATGGATCGCATATGACCAGAACCAGGACGTCCTAACTGACCCACCAATTTCCGGGTCCATCGTTTAAGCTGTTGTCCAAAAACGCGAATGCAAGCTGTTTGTGGAGTACAAACAGAAAATGGTCGCATGTGGTTTGGTAGCCCCAGCTGAAGTAAACAGGATTCTTCATGATGGGTGGCCGACATTTTCACCGGAAATATCAAACCTCAAATAAATCTTCCCTGTGTGTGCCCGTTTCTTTTAGCGTACAACCTGGAAATCGCATTTTCACTGCTTATGAGATTCATTCTTATTCTTTCCGGGGGAGGCTAAAATTAACCTCCTGTATTAGGTGGTTTTTGCTGCCAAGGTAACTAATTCTAAAATACCAGAAGCGGGTTTTTTGGTTGCATTACAGACTTGGGGTTGATCTGATTGCACTCGCGTCTTTCTCCCCATGTTTATGGCAGTGTTACAGTGTGCCATGTTTTATTTTGTTTTTATATTTTTAAGTGTCCAGATAACTGTTATGGAACATTTGGTAAATATTTCTTTATACAACATGAGGTCTCGTAACTTACCTTTCTCCGTCACTAAATCTACTTCGACGGTTGGATTCCCACGACTGTCAAATATCTGCCGGGCATGTATGCTATTTATTGCCATCGAATCTGTGACAAAAATCGAAAATAGCTGCATTGACATACGTTTTTTAATCGAGTATACAATTTTAAATGGCCCAGTTAGGACTGAATACACTTAGTTTAAAATGGTCCCTTTTTAAAAAAAAATATCTAGGGCAAAGGTCGTCTTCGTGAGAGAAGGGGTCATTCATGTCACCTTTGTTTTTTTCGACTTTCAGTTTGCTGTCCCTTTCTTCTTTTAGCTTCGAGAAAACCCGAAAGTTGTTCGTGAAGTACTAGGCGATGCCGTCCTTCTTGATTCTTGGACAAGCCATGGGTCTTTTTATTGCATTTTTAAAAAACTTCCTCAATTGAAGACAACAGACTTGAAATGAAATTTATGTAAATATAGTTGTCTGCTACAGTATCTTCTAAAAGAAACGATTTTAATCCAGTTTTGATGACGCAATTTTTTGTGAATCTGCAGGTTTTCGACACGCCTTTTGATCCGTCATAACCTGTTGCGTGTTCGCCAACTCATTTGAGGGACTCATATGTTTAAGGCCGCGTTTGACTAACCGATTTCTTTCTTTGGGCAGCATCTCTATTTCGGCTAAAGAACGTGAAGCGACATAAATATTGCGCAATGATAGTGATCTATTCCAGCTGTTCATTGCGCCGCTTTTTAGTGATACATGAGACCCAAATACTCCATTGGTTCTTGCCTGTTAATCCGGTCTATTTTTATAGATTATAATTTAAGTTAGCTGAACCTTTGCTTGTGAAAACCCACAATAGCTGAGGCGTGGGTTAAATACGGACGTCGATTTAACCACTTGGGATACGAGGCTGCACTCGAGCGCCTCAAGTTTTTTTCATTTAAAAAAAATTATCCGTCTGACTTATTGCAACGTATGAAATCAAAAAACCTGATATAATGGGCTGACTGCCCAAGCTGTCGTTATTTGAATCCCATCCAGGTTCCCGAATTTTTAATTAATGGGTTTTAAGGAGAATCGTCCACGTCTTCCAAAACGCAAAGAGTTGAATTAGCTAAACAATTGTCATTTTCATAAAGTCTATTAGCTTGTGGGGTATTGACCCGACAATTAAATATAGGCTTTGCGCATTTGGTATGCAAGGTGTAAGTCGACCATGCTCGGGTCGAAATTTCGTGTCCCGATAATAGAAACTGCTCTTGGAACATGTCCTTATCCTCTTACTAGTTGAACACACAGTCAGTGAACTTCACCAAAGCCTGCACCAAAGTCTCCTGGTATTATATGCATTGAATCACTTGAAAAGGCCGAAGTTCAACAAAGCTCCCCAGAGGTGTCTGGCAAGCAGACCTGCAGACCAGGTTTTTCGTTAGTCCTCAGCGGCAAGTCCATAATCATAAAAGGTAAACCTTGGTCGGTCGTTAAATAAAATGATTTTCTTTGAATCAACATTTTCTTAGAAATACTAAAACCAGAGGTCCCATCCGAAGACCTATTTAGGCTTAGGACTTAATCATATTGGGCTTAGTCGAAGTTAAACAAACCAAGCGGACGATCGCAAGTTGTTGTTTTCCGTACATATGGTAAAAATCACTGACAGTGTCGATGTTTCTTATTTTCAGGGATGATGAAGCTGAACAACAAGCGAGAGATTTTTGCAGTAGTAGTAATATTTCGAAGCCTCTGTCGGATGCACTTAATCTAGTTCCCCCTTTAAAAGTGTTTAAACTTGAGTACATCAGAATCTAAATAGATAATTTGGATTTGAAGCTGTTTTGAGAAAAGTGAAACTATAAATGCTTCAAAGGCAGGATTTACCCCCAAAATATCATTCTTGTGCACACCAAAGACTGGCCGTCGAAGGCAGGGGTGATCAATAGGTCAGAAGATAACACGTTTTCTCAAAGGCGTGATTAAACAGTATCTGACGGATTCGAACCGACTATGACTTGGTCCATTTCGAGCGCTATTCCGGTATATTTTAGATGTTGCTAGTCGAGAGATTTCAAAGACGTTTTCAGCGGCGCGCGAGGTGATGGTCAGTTGGTCGAGTTTGTTGTGTTAATGCTGATTCGCGACGATAAAGAAGGTCGCATACGTTTAAACATCCTGTTTTTGAGTATAAAGATTCTCATCGGTGCTTATTTCTCGCACGACTTAAACTTCTGCCATGCAGAACAACATATGCAATGACAGACACCGTGTTATCACCTAACAATCCACGTCCATTCACTTATTCCTCCTTTCGCCTAGCTAATATATCAACCCGACTTCGAATAAAATGCCTCAAAATCAGTATACGCAACGCCGAGAACTACAGTATCTCTCTCCTCATCCCCTCTATGATCACATATTTGTGCGAATAAAAACTGAAAATGACTTCTGTTAATTTTACATCATCGATTTTTCCACATCCATCATTGTAAAGCCTTTCCGTGTAGCAAGTCTAACAATATGAATTGTAAACTAATTTTCATTAAGTTATTTCTTCATTTAAAAACGCATTTTTTGATAAATATTGCACGATATTTATCTTGCTAACGGTGATTTTTCCTGTAGATTTAATCGGTATATTCAACATACAACAGGTAAAAAAAATTTGGCACCCTGATAGGAGGTATTTTTCCACTTTTTGTTTCACGTTTTGGCCTTAACCAACCCTCAACATATCTGCGTATGCGGTATATACCCACGGTCTCAATAGCTGTCATACTGTACGCCGGCAAAATTCTCTCCGTCGGTATTTTGTTGCTTCATCCATATGGCCCTAACGGGTCTACGTCAGGAGACGTCCACTGTTTTGTTGAAGCAGAACTTTTTAAAGGATTCAGCGAACTGGTTGAAAAATTGGTTATTTGTAGCTTGTGACAAAATATGACAAATTTGCTTGAAGTATTCATGCTTTAATTTAAATACCACTTAGTCGGACGCTTGTGTGAAGAGCGTTGTACTATCAGGTTTATTTTGCTCTCAAAAGGCGTATGTGCTTTTCTTATCATTTCGATCAGAGCATTTGTTACGGTGCTCATCAATTCAACATAAAATTTCATCCGTTGGCGTCTTTGCCGACGCCAGGAAAGCGGTCTTACATACAATGAGACCCTTGCACAAGCGTTTATAATGCAAGTACAAATCAAGCGCCAAGCAAACAGAACTGCGGGTGGAAACTCTAGAGGAGGTCTATACCCTCGGCGATAATTCATATCGCTACCAACTGGTATGTTACGTAACGACACTGTATATTACGTACTTGTCTACTCTTGGCGGAGACACGGTTGTGTCTGTCGTTGACAGATTTTAAAATGTTACGTATCATTCCGCTTCATTCATCTTACTCGGACAGTGCCTAATGTCATTACATGTTTCCCTTGCAGCTTTGCGTCATCCAGATGGCGAAAATGTGCCACCAACGCAGTCATAAATTCAACTTTCGTACATTTTACAAGTTTTATATTTCTATGGATTTCTTTGCATCTGACATAAAGACTTTTTCTTGTGCTGCAAAAATGTTCAAAGCTATAAGTATACAGGGCGGTAAGCGGCGAAACCTGGATGTGGGATCTGGGAGTCGCTTATAACGGATATAAGTAGGCTGCCGTTTGGTTGAAATTTTAAGTCACGAAAAAGCGGAGCCGAATCGCCACCATTTCGCTTGACAAACGCGTATTCGATTCGCGTCCGGCCGATCGAAAATGAGGGTGTGAATAGCTTGCAATTCAGCTCTTATTTGTAGCTCATTGCTATTACCCTAATAGCAATGACTTGCGAATCGAGACTCCCTGCTCGCATCCCGCGCGCAACTGGCCTCTGACTGGTTGACTGTAGTTGTAGCAGTAAATGTCCCACGGCCGCGCAGGAGAAGTGTACGCTAATATGCTATCGATTTTTATAGATATGACGGCGTCCCTGCTTTCGCCCGTTTGTACCAGGGTGTCATTTCCTACCTTGCCGCACTGCTGAGCGCACGCATTGCTGCCCTGTTAGCTCATACTTTTCTATTATGTTTAAAGCAGTATCTTGGAGAACTTAACGTAGGCGTGTCGAGAGAGTTCAGGAATCGTATACGTGAAATTGCCGAGAAATTGAGGGGAAAGGACTCACTTAAGTCATCATCATTGTCGAGGTGTTTATCCACCTACACTTAGTCAATAGAGGACCGCCGAGGATACATCGACCTCGATAAATGGACAGTGGCGCAGTTATTTTTAAGAGCGTCCGATGACCTTCCCAAATGAGGTGAATGTAACCGTGCGCGACCTTCTGCGAGCCTGGGCAGTTCGTTCATGAATACCCCACCAGCGCTTGATAAATCTGCTTAAGATTTTGGGGCAGATGAAGCCATCCGACGCGTCAGACATGCTTCGGGCTCATGAACGCTTCTGGACGGAGAGGGCAATGGGCCACCGGTAACGGCATTGGACAGCGGTGAGTACTTTTACACAGGACAAGTAGAGCAGTTGACTGGACAGTTATTTGCCTCTCCCATGCAAGTGGTAGCTGATAAGATAGTAGCGTATTTAGCCATTAACGGTTTTCCTATTCGTAAAAAGACCAAAAGAGAATTTTAGGCAATTTTAGGCAGAATTATGCAGCCTATAGTGTGTAACCGCACCCTAGGGATGGCCAAGCATTACCTGTTTGGATAGTTCTATGCAAAAATTGCTTAAAAATGTGTTGACGCATAATACTTTAGAAAAAAGATAGATATGAAGTCAGTGCTAAGCTTTAAAGTGTCAGTTGCTTAGGCCTGAGAAACTAGATCGACTAAGTGTTGTATCCAGTTGATCAACGCTTGGAATTCTCCACAACCTCCTTACAAGTGCTTTCACGTCTAGCCTTTGTTAACATTCTCCTTCCTTCTCTTTGTAACTCTCATTTGACCATGATCGGCGTTGTTCTAATCAACTAGTATTTGTATTCTGAACTTAAGTTTGAATTCCTAGGTCAATTGGCGTAGGAATTCAAATTGCTCGAAATTATTTGTCTGGGGTGCCAATTGTTGATGTTTGTATGGTTTTTATTATTACCTTATTCTATCAATAGTACCGTATGTACAACGAAATCCGTTTCGGCTTATATTAATGGATCAATTTATCAAGAACTCTATACTAAGTGTGAGCCTTCCTAAAATATAATCTTGTTAACAGTTAAAAATCATTAGTAAGGCACTTCATGACCACTGAGAACGATTGCCATGCAGTCGTTTCGCGTCTGCGATTAACAATATACAGCTGGAACAATTCCACATACCTGTACAGTTGGCGCGTATTTAATCTCGCGAAGTTTAAATTCCCGCAATTAACCTCTAGGCCACTAAATAGCTAGTTAAAACAAAAACCACTTTTAAGGTTGGATATTGCGTATGATGATATTGGATGTTTTTCGTCTTTAATTTTCAGGTGTTATCAGTCTAACCCTTCAAGCCAATTGTCTTAACGGGTGGTGATTGGTCTCCGGGCCACATCGAAATCACGGAAAAGATGCTACTCATCCTTTCAACATGTCAGGAATTTTAGAGTCGAGCGCTCATTAGATTTCTGAAATGGACACTGTTCTTCTCCCTTAAACATACTTCGTGATTTAAATGTTTCATAATAAGCATTTTATGGCGAGAAAATCAGAAAAGCAATATCTTTCAATTCTTCAATACAGACGTGATCATTGCGTGCAAATGACGTCAAATGACGCTTCTTGATTTGGAAATCAAAGGTTTCTGGACTTCCGTGTGGTCTTTAGCAGAATTGCACTCACTGACCTGTAACTATCGCAACCAGTTTTGACAAAATCTATGGGGACACAGGCAACACTCGAAGAAGAACCTTACCCCAGGGTAAAAATGACCGTTAATCACACAGCCGGCACACATCCCTCGAACATATGATCCACGTAAGACCCATAAGGAAAGTCTGCTAGTTCGTCCGATCGTGGACGTGCGAAACTCGCCCTATCATGCGGTAGCAAAGTGGCTAGCGGAGAAACTCTAGCCTGTAGAGCATCAGCTGGCGGCACGCAGTTATCGAGTTACCTTCGAATTCATTGAAAACATCAAAGACCTAACATCAACGGTATGGTGATGTTCTTGTTGGGCTTTTCCTCAATTTTTACAAACGTTCGGATTACGGAGACAGTTAAATACATCTGTGAATTTCTATCAAGCAATCAGCAGGAAATAGGAATTCCGACGAAGACACTCAAGGATCTATTACTACTATGCACATTAAATGTGCAGTTTCTGTTTGGCGACCAAATCTAGAGACAAATAGACGGCGTTGTCATGGGCTCGCCTCTTGTACCTCACCTAGCCGATGTCTTAATGGGCAAGCCTGAGGGATTCCAACTAAGCGATCGATCTAAAAAGTTAAACATTACGGCCGCTATGTTGATGAGATCTTTGCAATTGACACAAACGACACCGAAGTAGCTGCCCTCTTAAACGCTGTAAGTGAAGCACATCCCTCTACCATATTCAAGTTGGAGATCGAAACTCTTTGTTTGCTCCCTTGCTTAGATGTTCTTCTTAGCAGGAGACCTGACGAGAGTGTTCGAATTAGCGTCCACCAGAAGAAAACCTGGTCTGGACAACATACAAACTTCGCTAGTTTCATATCCCTATAACAAACAAAAAAATCTCGTCCGATGTTTGCACAAAGAGCTAGGAAAATTTGTTCAACAGATAGCATCGAGGAGACACTTAGAAAAGTCCATGACTTCCTTCGTGAAAACGGGTACTCGGACAGGTTTATTGCAAAGAATATAACTGAACAACCGGTAAAACCGTCCACACTGACTGTCGAAAAGAAAACTCTGTAGCATTGTGCAATAATTTACCGTACTAACAACACAGGTATTAGCTAAAAGCCCAGACACGCGTGTTTCGCCGATCTTGTGCCGCTGCCTGACGCAGCTGCGAGGGGTTCGGCTCGTCAGTGGGTCCCCCAGCATTCCCGTGTGTTCATATACCAGAAAACACACGGGAAAGCTGGGGGACCCACTGACGAGCCGAACCCCTCGCAGCTGCGTCAGGCAGCGGCACAAGATCGGCGAAACACGCGTGTCTGGGCTTTTAGCTAATACCTGTGTTGTTAGTACGGTAAATTATTGCACAATGCTATACTACTGGCTGCCTGTTGGCGGTTTGTGAATATTAAGCGGTTATTCCGCAGTAGCTGATGGATTTCGGCTCAAATATTCATATCAAATTTCGGACCGTGCCTGAAAAGGCCTGTTTCGAAAGAGTTACTCCAAGTTCGCGCATTAATTTCCTCGGAAATTAAGCAAGGCAAGAAAACTCTGTTCCTCGAAATTCCTTTTCAAGGAGACGCTGCGAGTGAACTCCTAAAGAGATACCTTGATCAAGCTGTCTCACGAGCCTTCCCATCGGTATGGGTTCAAGTTTTCTTCTCTACTAGCCCTATTTTACGCGGAGAATGTAAGGATAAGTTGCCACCCAGACCAATTCAATGTGTATCTATTTCTTCACTCCCTCCTCTGGAGCAGGTGGCCGAAGGTCGACTAACACTTCAACTCTCCGCGCTCTTCCGCTCTCACCCCGCCCCTGGCAGTGACTCCTATTACCCCTCCCCCACCCTCTTCCTTACATTCACACACCCGCCTGTGTTTTAAGGCGAACGTTTTTCGATTTCTCTTATCACTGACTTGTTTTTACTTCTTCCTTGTTCCCAGAGAATTGTATTGATCCGACGAGAATTTATCGGAAGCTACATACGCTCGCCACCTCATTTTACAAGTACTGCTATGGGAATTTTCGCAACCCCGTTAATTAACCGTTAGAATCAGCATAAGTACATATACACATGGAAAAAGCTGATGATTGTGCTTCCCAATAACGAAACAAATCCAAGGCGTGAAAAAACCTGTGAAGTGATGATATTGTAGTTGCTGAAGAGGTTGAGAACGACACACGTGATTAAATAAAACCTTCAAAATTGAGTTCTGGCATGTTGATGACAGAGCGAGTCCTTAAGAACAATGCCAAAAAGCGCATTCGCATTTGTCAGAAGAAACAGTAGGTGTATATAAAACTGTGTTAGTATTAAACAAAAAGGCGGAGGAGTTGTCCTGTAATCAAAAATCAGCTTAATTGAGTATGGGAAGACTGTGAGGATTGCTGAAGACGCAAAGGCTATTTGACTGGCAGTAAAGGCATGGGAGCTGCAGTCCCTTGAAGTAGTAACTATTTTCTGACCATGGACAACGGAGCCCGTTGCAGATATTTGCCTCCTGGAGTACATAAAGAAGATCGCTAGTCAACTTTATGATCTTATCATTGGTGACTTCAGAGCATCCGGCATTCGGTGGAGCGACAGTTAAGAGAAATGCTTGAAATGGGCCTTCGATCATCGTATTCTGCAGATAACACTTGAAAATTTTTTCGCAGAATGTTATATTTCCAACAAGAGCGAGTGGGGACGACACGCTAAATGCTTGGATCACGCCTACAAAAAGGATTCTGACGGTACAGACGAGGTATATTACTTACCTCTGCTTGGTCGAAATGATCTACTGGTACTTTTATAGGAGTGTTGTCTACATACTGTACCCCATGTAATAGACGAAGTGGGACTTAATATGTGACAAAGACACTTTTGCCAAATGAGACCTGAGGAATCACGAATAGACCGCGATGTCCTCTTCTCCGGAAACGTCACCGAAGACGGGGATTATTTCAAGGGGCGCTTGTTGCACTTCATAAAATATCCTTGCCTCTTATCAATGCCCTGATAACCATTCGGCCTTCGTGGTCCATGGGAGACCTAAACAAGACGTAAACAAGAAAGAAGAATTATGAAAAAAATTTTACTCTAACAACGGAGGCGCAGGCGATGAAGAATATAAAGCCCACATAAACAAACATAAAAGCTTGGTTCTTAAAAGACGACGGAATTTCGAGAGCAGATTGCTCCACCGAACCGTTAAGCATCCGAGGTTGTACTTCAGTTACTCGCGAAATAGATCACATAGCAGAGTCTAATCTTATTCAGGAGAACGACGAGCGTCTCGAGATATCGAGAGTATCAAAGAAGCCCAACCTTTTTTCTCAACTCATCCGGCCTGTTTCGAGAAAATGCGATATTTAAAGAACTAAAAAGCTTACAGGAATGGAAATGGCCAGGTCCGGACGAGATTCATGCAAGATTGCTCTTTGGACTCGCCCGAGAACTGACTGAGTAATTACCAGCCTTGTGTCAGGAACCATTCAATACTGCAGTTCTTTTCTTGCATGGGAAGACAACAAACATTACACAGATTCACAAAAGTGGTAGTCGTACACTTGTGACCAACTACAGACCCGTAAGCCTGAAAATAATCTGTTGATAAGTCGTGGAGAGGACCATCAAAAAGCATCTAGAAATTATTTTGAAACCCACAGTCTCTTGTTAAATACATGCTGCGGTTTCTTAGGGGACGATCATGTGTTACATACTTTCATTACGCGATGCATGGGTTTTAGGAGAGCCTTCAATTGTTTTCTGCAACTGTGTCTCCTGTTTTTGTCACTTCTTGCCGGATTTGTGTTTAACGCTTCCCTGAAAATGCCTGTAAATTGGCATTAAACGAAATTATTATTATCACTATAAGTTGAGAGTAAGGGATATCAGGGGTCACCTTCATAAATGGGTCGAAAATTTCCTCTTCGGTCTTCCCAAGTTGTCTGTGCCGGGCAACAGCAATGTAGGCGTACAACCATTTAGAGTGGAACCCCACAATATTCGGTGTTGGGACCGACCCTCTTTCTTTTGCTTATCAACGATTGTGGACAAAAACTGTACTGTGTTTACAGGTGATATGGGAATTTGAAAACTCATAAGCACCTCTGCTAACGAAGCGGACTTCCAAGAACATCTCTGTAGATTGTAGAAGTGGTTCCGCAGATGGCTCTTGTTATTTGGTTGAAATAAGTGCACAATTTTTCGTGTTCGCTCATGGAACAGAAGGACCTGGGCGTCCTAATGACCTCCTCGCTGAAATCATCCTCGCAGTGTCAAGGGGCAGCCAAAAGTGCGATAAGGGTGTTATTCGCGCTGAGGCGAGGATTTGCGTAGATCGATACATACCCGCTCGGAAAAACCTATGGAGCATTCGTCCGGTCTCACTTAGAGTATGCAGTCCAGGCCTGGCGACCGTCGTTGAAGAAAGATTATCAACGACTAGAAAGAGTACAGGCGATGGCTACGAAGATGGTCAAGAATCTTCATCATCTGCCTTACAAAACCAGGCTGGCCGAACGAAATCTGTTTCCTCTAAATTACAGGTAACTGCGCGGCGATCTCATTCAAGCCTACAGGATTGTCAGATGCCGTGAGTGTGTCCTAGACTTTGATGAATTCTTCGAACTGGCCGGGACTGACCGTTCGCATGGTCATTTCTTCAAACTACAGAGGAAGCTGGCTCATTCGGACGGCCGACGGAACGCCTTCTCTCACAGGGTCATTGGGGCATGAAACGGACTTCCTGAGTTCAAAGGGGACTGACAGTGCCCAAGGGGCGCTACAATAAACCTATTCTATTCTATCTGTCCTTCCCATATTGCTCAGCCATTTATTCTCGGCTTATATTTCGAGCGGATTTTTCCCTCAAACATCGAAGACGTCAATTATCAGTCTCGTGTTCAAGTTTGGATCTCAGTCCGATGTTAATAACTATTGTTGCGTGCGCAAAAAACCGTCTCCAGTAAAACTTCTTGAAAAGATAACTTCTATTTAAATTCTTTACTACCTACCAACTCGGCTTCTGAGCTCTAATCAGAATCGATTCTTACCTGAAAAATCCTACAAAACTGTCACTCGCCATTTTTGATCTAAACACTTTTCTTCGTAATGAGCAGTAATCGGTGGTGGTTATCTACTTTGACCTTAGCAAAGCTGTCGACAAGGTGCCACATAGACGTCCTTTGGTAAAATTGGAAGCTCTTGGCATCCGGCCGTCTCAACTCGACTTCATCAGGTCCTATCTGTCCAACCGATGTCAGAAAGTCATGGTCAGTAAAAGCTACTCGACACCTCACTTGATCACGAGTGGCGTACGATAATTCCCTATCTGTAGATTTTTCTCCTCTACTGTTCGAATTAGGGGAACAGAAAAGTGAATGTACTTCCAAACAAGAACGCAGTGATCACTATGGCTCAGGCTTTTGTTAGATATTATTCCGGGGACAGTTTTCATCCCTGATAGTGATGACATCCAAACAGCTTGACTCCTGTCCACTTCGGAATCGGGTGTTTATTGTAACATGTTGAGTAAGGAATTCGTCAGTGACCAACTAAAGTAGCTTCAATAGCGTAAGGTGACTCCATAATAACAGCACAGGTACCAGCCAAAAGCCCATACGCACGTGTTCCGCCGATAATCTGCCGCCGCACGACACAGCTGCGAGGGGTTCGGCTCTTCAGTGGGTCCCCCAGCTTTCCCCGTGTGTTTTCTGGTATATGAACTCCAGTGTCAACTTACCTTGTTTAATTTCTGGTAGATATTCTATTTTAGAACTTGCAGCTTTTTTAATTTCCTTGGAAATTAACTGCAAACTTGCCTAGTCTAGTCTAAACTAGTCTGTTCGCTGCTGGTCGAAGCCAGTAAGTCTTACTAGGGAGCTATGATTCCAAATTCCGAGGTCCGTACTAGCATGCTTGGCAGCGTAGATTAACCTCCATCACACTTAAAATGAAACGTTGGACGGGATTCGATAGGTAAAACTAAAGAGCATAAGCTAACTCTAAACTGAAGGCCTAATCGTAAGCCAACGGCAAACGTCCGATGTTCCTAAATCGAATCATAACTCTAATTAATAAAACCTCTCCGATAGCCAAACTCTAAGGTGAACGATCGCCTAATATCCTAAACTTAATCACACATATCTTATCAGGTCATCACCACTTGAGTCGCCAACAGGTAACCTGAAATCACAAAACGGTGGTATAGACCAAACATGAGCAGTGTGACTGTTATCCATTAACTAAATTATTCTCCAACAAAAGGTAGACTGAACGGGAAACGCGCACAGTGTATTTATCCGGTATTGCTCCTTAGAATGAGGGCCCACACTTGTCAATAGTCCAGCTAAGAAAAGACTCAAAGTCGACAATGTCCAATCGTGTAGGCCGAAACAACATATTCTGCACCCGAAACCACTCGTAAACGCGATTTTCTCCCGTAACTCGGAAGAGTAGTTAGCAAAACACGTCATAAATAGTCACGATGATATGAATCATAACCAAGGACGATGGCAAGTTGGTCGAGGTTTTAAAAATTACTTGAATGCGAAGCTCGCAGTCGGATGAGTCATCCAAATCCATCGCAAGGCGGTCAAAAAGACTAGACTCAGAGTTGTGGGGCAGCGGACACCCAACAGTCCAGTCTGTCAGAAAAAGAAAACGATCTTTGATAAAACCTAATAAAAACGCTAGGGAAAACGAAAAGCAGATAGGTATATTGGGTAGGGCACCGAAGGGAGAAGCAACGGGCGAAAAAATGCAAACGTACATATAGGAAAAATGCAGAGGTGGGAAAAGTTATCCTTATCGAAGTACACCATTTATAGCGTCAGTTTGGAAAACCTACGACGAAAACCTAACACTAAACAAAATGCCTTAATTTCATTCCGAAGCCTAATGCTTTACCCTAACTAATAAGCATAATTTTAACTCTAATCCCAGCCATCAACCGAACCCAGCACTGACATTAACTGTAGAGCCCAAGTGGCGAACCCTAACCCACCAACCTGTGAGCTGCTGACCTAAACCTAACGCTGGATCTAAGGACGACAGTGACGTTATCCAAAATTTAGCCATTCATTCAACAAACCCTAAGGAAAAATCTCAGTCTTGGACCTAGCCCCTAAGTCTAAATATCTAAATCCAACCCTAGCCATAAAAGTAAGCTTAATAATAACCCTAGACATAGACGCCTACACCAAGCGCAAAACCAGAACCCAAACCCACTTCCCCAACTTGGGCCTGACACTGAACCCTAACTTTAAGCGTAATCTTAACCCTGAGGCCGACCTGAAACCAATTATTAGAAACAAACTCTGGCATTGACGCCGGATCTTAACTAAACTGGAAGGCGAACTGTCCAAAACAGGATCCTAAGATCATACTCTAAACCCTAACTTTCACTTCGAGCTCCTACCCTAACATAAAACAGCCCGTTGCTAGCCTCCTTGCTAGTCAGCCTTTATTTTTACTTAAGGCAACCGCGTCGCGCAACCTCGTACAGTCACTTCGGTAACCCCGTCACAGGCAATGTACCTTAGGCACTGTTTAGTTACTGCGGATTCCCATGCACCGGCCATCCCGCAAATATTTCGCGGCTGCCTGAGAGAGAGAGGCGTGCTGCATCGATGTGAACGACTGACACAGTTCTCCTTCGCTTCATTAGACCAACTGTGCGCGCACACCGTACGGGGTTCAGTGCTGGACCCCAAACGTTTCCTAACTGTTCACTTGGTCTGTGCGTCAGTCTCCAGCGTTCCCCTCGCATGTTTTCCTACGGGTTAACCTGCTTGTCATTCGACCCTATTCGATTCCTTTTCGCAACCATAATCCGTCATCAAAACACTTATTCTGGCTTTTCCCGATGGCCTTTTGCGAACAATCAACCAGTTTGTAGGCTGTTCCGCCTAAATCAAGCAACTGTCGCTGCCTCCGACCCGCAACGCGTTCCCTAAATACCTTGGCCAGTCCGGGCTTTAACAGCTGGTCTGTGCTCCATCCACTTTAGTATTTTTTTATTTGTTTCTCGATATTTCATTATGACCGGATTCCATAATTCATTGTATGGTTTCAGCAGCTATCAAAACTACCGGGCATGCGGTGTTGCATTTGTTTCCTGTCAGTATTCGTGATAGTTCCGATTCCTCTAAATACATGTCATCAACTTTCCAATAAGTCCGACTTCGACCGCATACTAGTGAATTCCCCAGGTATATTGATAAGACGACCTCCGATCTTCACACGAGTCAGTCGACCTTTCTACTTAAAACAACCGCTTCAGTCTGCCCAACGCGGCTGGCCGATGATCCTCGTTGTTAAGAAGTCATAATAACTACTGTCCGCTCCCTGATCCTGACCTCCATTTATCCTATCTTTACGTGATCCTTTTCATCTCTGTGTGAGGCGCAGACGTTCCTTGCTTCGAAAATATGAGCAAATAGGTCATTGGTGGAATTACTACTGGACAGATACACTGTCCATTATTAACTGATGACAATTTTGACGATGATGCAATATTGGTTGCTAACTCATTCCAAAGGAATGTGTGACTGGAAGCATTGACATTACTGTTATGACCCGCTCTGATACTCAACAATAATAAGAGTTACATAAGTGCACGACCGTTTTCCCAGCATTAACACGGCAAAGCATAAAAATACGACAGGCTACGAGAAATGTATTAAAACCTGTAAGTCATTCTCGCTTGAAAACGGCATGTATCTATAACATTCCGTTCAGATTGACTGGCATTCTGTTCAATCCGCTTCAAGAAGGAAACCTTGGAAGTACACAGCAACTTTTGGCGGACATGAACTAACCAGGCCCTAATGAAGCACTGCGTCTGCAACCAAAGACGAGATGCTGTCGACTGAGCGTTCCCGGCATGCAACGGGGGACGCGCGCATGTGCTTTCCTGTGAGAGTAACCGGATCTTTTTGGGAATGTGGACATCCCATTAATTACCCTCACAGATGCTTAATAAAACTGTTATTATCAAAGGGCTTTATTCTTTTAGGAGTGGAGAAAACGTTGGAGAAAATAAACGAGTAGAAGGATGTGGCTAATGTACGGACAGAATGGTGGAGGGAGAGCACAAGAAATAGAGAAATCGTTGTCTTACTATTAATTCGAGATAGAAGGAGGCCAGCTGTTTGTATGCTTTCCCCACAGGATGTAAACGGTAGACAGTTGGCATCTGCTCGACTGAGAGTTTTTGGTTATGGGCTGAAGATATATTTTGTATCGAAAACTGCCTGCGCACTTTTTATTTAAGAATGGATGTTTTTGTTTGTTAAACCGAGAAAGTATCAAGAGTAAACGAACAACGTAATCTTATCGTAACTGAAGTAGGGGATAACCAGAAGAAAAACAGAACAGCAAAGTTAGACGGCTTTAAGCGAGTTGCTGAACTCCTCATACAATCTGAGCTAGGGTGTAATGCGAACTGCTCGTACGATTCCCACCACACCGAAGCACTGCGCTGCAAAACCTCCTAGTTTCAAGTAGCATGTTGCCCTTGGACGGGGAGGATCTCTACGATCCGTAATTTACTATCAGCCGTAAAGCTGATGGTATTTTCAACTACCTGCAAACACTGTGATATTCCACCTAATACGTAGGCAACGGAAGACCACAAATATTTCGACAATTTGCTGCGCTATAAATACATCACAAATGTGCACTTACTCTAATCGTGAAATAAATGGCAGACTAATGCTACTGGTATAAATATAATCAGTAAAGACGGGTTTATGGGGTCGGCCTGGTAGGAAATGCGCTCTTGTTTGTCATATGTTGGACATGAACTAGCAAAACTGCACAAAGGGCCTAGGCTGAACCTTCGCTCTGAATTTTCTACACAAAGGTTAGTGGAGAAATGGAATTATCTCCCTCAATCAGTCATAGAGGCGAGATCCCTACAGCTCCTCAGGAAACGCTTGGATGATTATTTGTGTCCCCTGTTTTCCCTCGACAGTCTGAACCCCAGTAAAATATCCCGTGAACCCTGGAACTTTTGTATTTTAAAACAGTGCTTCTTAAATTATGCACGTACTACTTTAACAGCCATAGTTTTCACTATCCGTGTACATTTGTATATAACGTACTGACACGTAATCTGTTGGGTTTTCAAAGAGCTTGTCTATCATCCTTACCAACTAAACTGAATAAACTGCAAATTCTGTGTGATAACAAAAATTGTGCTATGTTCGGTTGCGTGCACTGCTAGTGGTCTAAGTCTCTCTGCACCAGTCTGGCATCCCCAGTAGCCATTAGCAAGCCCATGGTATTGAACGCATTTGGGTGCGACGTACGCGGGGAATATGTATGTAGAATAAAATTCCGTGCACCCACCGATTTAAGTAGCCGCTTGTGTTTTAAAAGGTATGCTTGGACAGTCATATCCTACCATCTAACAACGTAATTTTTGACGAGTTGTGTTCATACATTTATCCAAAAATTAACAAGGTCGAACTTTAAAAGGTACGCATTCGCAGTGCATTCGAATGACAGAGCATGCAGGACTACTAGTAGAAAAAAAATAAGAAAAGACTCATCGGATCTAGAGAAAATAAACTAAACTGTAGGCTCAATCACATGATCTGCGATCATAAATGAACAAATAATCTCAAGAAGTTAAATATCTAACAGAAGCCGTTCTGCCATTGAACGTTTCGTCATTTGAAAAACCCCAACTAAGAAAGAAGTAGAGGTGACAGTTAGGAGCTCTACTCTTGATTCTGAATGGGAGTGAAAGGAGGAGAAGTCCCCTAGCACACAGGGGACTTAAACAAAAAGTTGTCAAAGGCAAACAAGTCCAAAACCAAGGGGAGCGTACAAGTGAATTTACCTGCGCACTTAACCAAGAATATAGAGTACAAAACCTCAAAGGAAATTAGCCCGAACGCATCAAATATTCTTTCGCACCCAAACGAAAAGGAGACTTGGCAGGCGAACACCACGGCCAGTTCCCACAGTTAGAATGAGACCTGGTAATCCGGCTGCAGGTCCTTTTTGCAATCGAAATCAGGGGGGGAGGGACCTGAATTCATGTTGACTCTCCCTCTGAATGACTGCAGTGTTACTACTGCAGTGTTTCTAAGATCGATCGGTGAGCGCCCCTACCATTGTATATTCCTGATCGAAACCGACAGGGCAACGGGCTCGTGGCCCAGTGGTTAGAGGCGTGGACTTCTAACCAACAGGTCAAGAATTCGAGCCTTGGGTGTTGCACACTTCGAGGTTGGGTATGACTGGCTTACGACGGCTAACAAGCCAGAAGTGGCCATTCCAGTCTCCCTTCTCTTTGGCGGTAATAAGATAGTCTTACTTTAATATTGTGTACAGAGATTCATTGCCTATGCTATCGGTAAGTGAAACTGAAATCCTCAGCTTGTACAAGAGGTTTTAGATTGCGAGATTTGCAAAATCCTACTATTCGATGTTTGAAGATTATCTTTGAATCCAAAGAGCAAACGGAACTAGTGCTGAGCTTGTAAGTGGCACCAAGCATGACCATATTGATTATTCTTCAACAGGATTAATTCTCCAAGGAGACGGAGAGACGGGAAGAGATAAGTTCAGAATTCAACAAGAAAAACGATTGAAAAATCGGAAATAGGCCTTTTAGTTAATCCGCAAGACCCTTTCTGTAGAAGTCTCGGGTATATCTAACAGATGAACACAATTTTGTTTTTTATTTATTTCTATCCATGTGAAGGCACAAGGTCATAAACGTTGATCTACTTATATTTAGGCTTCATTCAGAATGTTAATAAATCAAAATTTACCTACCGCTTGATAAGAACACTAAACCTCATCAGCCTATTTTCTGAGTCAAAAACCCCACTTTGAATGAAAATTGTTCTCAATGTCATTCACGCTGAGGCTTAGTCCTCCCTGTACAGAGGAAACTCGAAATCCTATGCATACAAATAATGTTTGATAAAATGGAAAAAGGAGCAAAAGCAGAGATCGATGTCAGTCTTCCAAAAATTGTGAGTAAATATCGTCTATACTATCATAAACAATGAGGATGAAACCGAGTTTTACGCCGAAAACACATGTTAAGGAATTTAGCTAAGTTCGTAATTATTTGTGGCCCACAAGCAGGCCGAAATGGGAATAAAGCGACACTTACTCAGCTTCACAAAGTCAGTTAGGGAAAAGACCATTCTCCCCTGTGATTTTGCTGCACTTATGGTAAACTGGTCAGATACTGCTGCCAAACGCAAGCATGGAGATTATCGGATGCTTTTAAGTACAGTGAATTTCCGGCCAGAACGACTTATGTAAGCTTCCCCCAACAATTTAACTTATAATTTGCTCTACTACAAGAATGGTTGGAAAATAAGTTATAAGGGCGTGCAAGAATCGGGAAACGTCATTGTTGAATAGGATAGAATAACAGAAAATCTTAGTCACGCGATTTTTGTGTTTAAACTTGTCAAATAACCATTGAGCAGAAGCCTACATGATAGCATATCCGAAATGCTGCACGCCTATTAGATCAAAGGTAACGAGGTAACGAACTTAGAAGCCGAACAGCCGATAGCAGTTCATTGGGAGTCTGAAGGTTGCAGCCCTAATTTCAAATGCACCTATTGGCATTGAAAAAAGATGCCACAATGAATTTTTCACGATTCCTGGATGATCGTAGCCTAACCTATCTTCACTAAAGAAAACTGCGTATGCGTACATACAGTACGTGACCTATCTCATAAGACCTGATGGCGGCAACTGGTGTTTACAATCACCCCTGCCATTTTTATTTAAGTTTATCAGTCGCTGATCGGCCTGGTAGCATGTGTCCTTATGAAAACGTTTATTCCTATGACGTCCTATCGGCGAAATCAAGCGAAACCCTGTTTCTTTTATTTAACCGCATCTCAATCAACCCAAAAACGTAAAGAATACCTCGAATCCTCGGGAAACCGTTTTGATATCTGTACTCAGAATGCAGGCTGTCCTCTGACCCCTGGTTTCCCTGCCGGTTCATGTTGACGGCGACGGTGACGGTGG
>CACRXP010000003.1:3663935-3687615 GCA_902702965.1 Spirometra erinaceieuropaei
AAGAGGAGGAGGAGGAGGAGGATGGAAGTGGTAGTTCAGAAGAATTGTCGGAGTTAGGTGGCGGCAGAGAGGAAGAGGAAGAGGAGGACGGAGGGACGGCGGTTGGTGCGGTATGGGAGGTGCATTGGTCCGAAGGTGTTCAATGAGTCCAAGTCTTGCCCGGAATGTCCGTTGACACCGAGGACACGTTGGAAGCGGTTGGGCGTCGGCGTTGCAGACGGGGCGTAACTGTGATTTGCGGGCTTCGCGTTTCACTTTGGCAGCGGCGATTCGGTTGCCCTCATAGATCGCAGCGCCTGTCTTTACTGTCATCCTGTCATCATCTTTACTGTCGGTCGTCGACGGCGAGCTTTCCCAAGTTGGCCGGATTAATTTGCGGACGCTTCAGGGAGGACTTCAGAGTATACTTGTGTCGACGAATTCGGCCTCATAGGCGGCGACAGCCCGTCTCGACGTCTCCGTAGAAGAGTCAATGCGCACTAGGTGGCCGCTCCAGCGCAGCTGCATTTGTCTCAGCATGGTGTAGATGCTGTGGATTCCCGTCCGTTCCAGCACAACAGTGTTTGGGGATTCCTTCCTGCCAGCTCAGCCTATGGATGCGACGGAGACAACTGAGGTGAAAGTGGTTCAGTCGACGTGCCTGCTTTGTGTACACTTCCAAGTCTCCGCTGCGTACTGCAGCGTCGGCAGGATGACGGCCTTGTACCTCTTCAGCTTCATGCTCATCTGGAGACCATGACGATTTCAAACTGTGCTTTGGAGGCGGCCGACGGCTGGACTGGCTTTCGAGATCCTGTTGGCGACTTCGTCATCGATTTTGGTGTTGCAGGAGAGGGTACTGCCCAGGTACGGGAAGTTCTCCACCATTTGTAGATGGGTTCCGTTTATACTGATTTGCGGCGCGTTGGGAGGATTGGCTGTGTTGGGTGGCAGTTGATGCATGAACACCGTCTTCTGCGTGCTGATGACCAGACCGAAGTTCTCGTAGGCGGAAGAGAAGAGGTCCATGCTCCGTCGCATCTCCTCTTCCGAGGTGGTATTCAGGGCGCAGTCGTCGGCGAAGGGAAGTTCGTGAACGGTGGTTGTGGATACGCGCGATTGGAAGTGCATCCGTCGTTGATTCAGAAGGTGACCGTCCGTCCTGTAGACGATGCGGATCCCGGGGCGTTCATCATGGTAGGCGTCCATCAGCATGGCAGAGAACATAAGGCTGAAGAGGTTACGCGCCAGCACGCATCCCTGCTTCACTCCTTTGGTCACTGCGAATGCCTCTGAGGCAGCTCTGTTGTCCGTAACTCGCGCCATCATACCGTCGTGCAGCTTACGCACCATCCGGATGAATCGCTCCGGACAGCCGAATTTCTGCATGATCTTCCACAGTCCTTCACGATTCATCGTGTCAAAGGCTTTCGTCAGGTTCACGAAGGTAGAGTACAGGTGGGTCCGTATCTTCCGGCACTTCTCCTGAAGTTGACGGGCGACGAAGATCATATCCGTGGTCCCACGATGCCGACGAAAGCCGCACTGGCTTTCCGTCAGAAGGCCCTGTTCCAGATGGTTATTGAGACGGTTGAGGAGGATGCGAGGGAGGATCTTCCAGGCGATTTTAAACAAGGAGATGCCGCGGTGATTGTCGCAGACTTTGCGGTTCCCTTTTTGCTTGTAGAGATGCACGATGGTTACGTCTTTGAAATCTTGCGGGACTTCAGCTTGACACCACATCTCCTGGAAGAACGCAGTCAGGTGATCCATTAGTTGGGGATTTCCGTGCTTGTAGACCTCAGCAGGGATTGCGTCCCATCCGGCTGCTTTCCAGCTGGAGAGCTGTTGCACGGTCCTGATGGTTTCCTGGAGAGATGGCGGGAGGTCGAGGTTCACGTTGGTTTCCACTCGAGGCAAACGGGCGATGGCGGCGTCGGAGATGGCGGAGGGGCGGTTAAGGTCGCCTAGGAAATGTTCGCCCCATCTCTGTAGAATTTGTGACTTCTCAGTCAGGAGGGTACTGCCGTCGGCGCTGAAGAGAGGAGCAGTGCCCTTTGTCGGCGGACCGCAGACCGCTTTAATCGCCGAGAAGTTCTTCCATTCGTTGCGATCCGCGCAGCCTTGGATCTCCTCAGCTTTGCAAGAAGTCCAGGCGTTCTGCAACTCGCGCAGTCGTTGCTGAAGGTGGCGGCGACTGCGGTAGAAAGCAGTTTTATTGTCGTCAGTGGGGTCGTCTACGTAGGCTTTGTGTAGGCGGTTGTTGTCGGCGAGCAGATTACTGATGGTGGCGTCGTTGTCGTCAAACCAGTCCTGGTGTTGGCGGCGTGCGCGACCGAGGACGGCTAGCGTCGTCGACTGGGCCATTTCTCGCAGTTGACACCAGCGGTTCTCCACGGAGGCGTTCACGGCAGCGGCCGCAGCGATATGAAGGTTGTCTAGCCGTTGAGTTAGCTCATTGCTGAAATGGAGATGGTGAGCGGGCAAAGACAACAAGGCAATATTCAGCTTACCTGGGGGTCGTTTACCTTGTGGTCTCCTGCGAGGCTGTAGGCGAATACGCATCTTCGAGATGACGAGGCGATGGTCGGTCCACCCGTCCGTACCCGCGATCGCCTTCGTCACCAGCACGTCCCGCTGATCTCGCCTCCGGACGAGGACATAGTCCAGCAGGTGCCACTGACGCGACAGAGGATGCCTCCAGGTGGCCTTCTTTCGCTCCGGCAGACAGAAGAACATGTTCGTCAGGATGAGGCGGTGTTCTGCGCAGGTGCGGAGGGGGAGCAGGCCGTTGTCGTTTGAGCCGCGGAGACCATGGGGACCAAGCACTCCTCTCCAGGCAGCATGGTTGTGCCGACGCGGGCGTTGAAGTCACCAAGGACAATCAACTTGTCCGCCTTCGACACAGTCGCCAAGAGGGCGTGCAGGTCCTCGTATAATTTGTCTCTGGCGGCGTCGGGGCTGGTCATCGGCGGAGCGTAGGTGCTGATGATGATGGCGAATTTGCCCCCACCCCGGAGAGGCAGACGGCGGCTCATCAGGCGATCGTTGATGCCCTGCGGCAAACTGGGCAGTCGTCTCACGGTGTCGTTCCGCGTCTCGTCGCTCTGGCCTGGGGCGACCGCTCCCGAAGAAGGTGTAGCCGGCACCCACCTCCTTCAGTTGGCCTTGATCGGAGAATCGAGTCTGGCTGAGTGCGACAATGTCCACTTTGTAGCGCGCCAGTTCCCGGGCCACTAGCGCCTTCCTCCGTTCCGGTTGGTTGGACCTCGGATTGTCTAAAAGGGAACGAACATTCCAGGCTGCCAGAGTGAGCGGACTCACCCTGTCAGTCTGGCGACGAGTTGAGCGGCGGAAAGGAGGTGGAGAAGAAGATGGCGAAGGAGAAGAATAGGCAGAAGAATAGGCAGAGGAAGAGGAAAAAGAGGTAGGATGAGGAGAGCGAGTAGTGTTGTTGTTGTTGTTGTTGTTGTTGTTGTTGTTGTTGTTGTTGTTGTTGTTGTTGTTTCGATTTCAGTTGTTTCGACCGTGAGTTCTACGTCTGCGAACACGGTCAGCCTGCAGACGACGTGCCTCTCCAGCAATCTTTAGGCCAGCTTTTCCAGGCCCCCTCCAAAGAGAAGCAGTGCTCGTCCCTAAATAGGGCTTGATGTGCCGGCGCGGTCGAACTCCACTGTGGGCCACGAGATTTTTTGGCAGTGGAATAACGACTCGAATTTGCCAATGACTTACTACATCGCCGTAAGCCCGCGGTCTCCTACGGTGCACCAGATGGGCGCTTTTCGGGAATGCCGATTCGAAGATCCATCCCACCGGCTGACCAGCGACGTACCAGATGGAGCCTCTTCACGACGGTGCCGACGCGGTGTTCCATCCGACCAACCATCCAGCGGAGTCCGCAATTTACCTGTGCACGTGGCACAACGCGTACCGGGAGTAACCGCCCTCACCTGGTTTAGCACGCCAGTCGAGGTGGTTTCCCGGAGTGAGGCCGCTGAGCAGAGCCCAGCTACGAGGAGTCACAGGTGAGAGTTGGGTGCCAGGAAATGGATGCTAGGCGTAACCTCATCTGCAAGCAAGTCAGCGACCACTACGATCATCACGTAAACCCACCGTTGACACCCCTACACCCCATAAGAACCTGTAACAGCCTTTTCTCTGTACCCTCCTTCTATTGTATACGTGCCACGACTGCGCTCGCTAACCCTCGATCTGCAGTCCCGTCCACACCACACTCCTGGTCGATAATTCGCTACTACCCTCGCGTGCTCTCAAAACCAATCAATGCGATCTGTTTCGCTGATTGAACACACACGGGACGTCGCTCTTGCGGACGTGATTTTGAACAGACAGGACAGAGAAAAAGGCCACAACACCCTCTTTTGTGGTAGCGACACACAGAAGGCACCGCAGCTCACGCTCTCCAGAACGAGCGCTTATCTCTGTCCCAAGCGTACAGCCAACTTACGGCGACCTGTCCTGTGTACAGAATAAACCTGTTCTCACAACTTCCTGAATTCTGTTACTAGTCGGAGCAAAATTATTGTACATATGTAGTTTAAGTTGATCTCACGTCCTTGACCACTGCAAACCTATGTTACCTCCTCAAAGTTGTTTACTGCGACACAAAGTAAGGCGCCTATCAACAATAAGACTGTGCCGCAATACATGCTACGCCGTTAGTTTCTGGCGCCAGCGGGTTATGTTAACGCTGAACTTCATGATAATAATCCTGATGGATAGCTGTTTGACTGAGAAGAACTTGGTATGATGTAAATTAAGATAAACCGCATGTTATACCGTCTGACTGTTTGCTATGACAGGTAAAAAGTCGTTTCGCATGCAGAAAGCCAATGGTGCATAAATAATTGAGAACGGGACATATGCTGACTTCACGATTACCCTTGGTATGTGAACGGTGGAAAAAGGGGTTATGTGAGTGAAGTCATCAGTGATCAGGCAGAAAACAGGCTTATTAAATTTGGTCAAGTTACCCAGACAAAATGACTGACGTTCATATAGCATAAAGAACATAGGTTCGCACAAACTTCCAACCGTATTTCTCCTCCAACGTTCGTGAGGGTCAAAATGGTTACGAAGATAATTATTGACTGATTGTCTGGGTCTTATATTCACGAAGGAAGAGACGACATACCTGGCGTCGAAGCAGGTATACGTAGGTATCTCTAAGTTCTTCCAGTCCGTTCTTATAGTTGAAGGGGGCCTGTCAACAAAGCAGCCCTTCAAAGCCGTGTTTAGTTCATTAGCTAAATCATTTGACTTTAATGAGATCAGGGTGAAGTCGGATTTATAGAACTTGAATCCAAATAAATCACCAACTTCAAGCAAGATCCGGACGTAACTGTTTGGAAAGCTGAACAAAGAACTATCTGGTCCTCAGCGTGTCATATCTTACGATCGCCTAACGCGGTGTGCTTCCAGAGACATGAAAGCTTATCAATGCCATATCGATTTACAAAGACGGCTTCCTGTTACAAGTGAGAAAATTCCTAGTATTGAACCTGAGGGGCGTTTTATGTAAGAGTTTAAAAAAGATACTATAAGAGTTACAACTTGCTTTTTTCGAAAGTTCTGTTATTTTCATGGTAAACATCATAATTTAAGGCGAAACCGAAACCGACGGAAGAAACAGACGAAATTTTTACATAACGGATATGAAGATAATACAAATTAATGGGACTTTAGCAGGGCAGCTGACTGTGCCCCACGCCAGCGACAGCAAGCTCGTGTGTTATTCCTCTCCACTGGTTAAAAAATGTTACCTTCAGACAGCGACAAAGATTGACTACAAATTTTATACATCCATGGTGGCTTCCGTTAAAATCGGAATCCTTCGGGGACCTGTTCTCGCACCTCTGCTCAACATACTCTATTGTGATGATATGAGTGATAAGGTCGAAATGGACGTGGTGCTTTTTTCGAATGGCCTTGAACTCTGGCATCTACTAAAGATGGAAGGGTGTCAATGTCCCACAAGTGTGTACAGACAATCTGGAACGATCAGCGGCTCATGGATTTCAACAAGTAATTAAGACTCCACCTGACGAAGACTCATAGTAGGTTTTGAGCATCACACATCCCGAGCAGGAATCTTCTAACCCATTGAATGTTCAGCCAGGCCTGTGTATGCAGAGAAACATTACTAACAGTGAGTTCCGACGAGTGGGTAGCGTAACACGATCGGTGAGCGTACCTCTACCACACCTGTGTACTTTCATACCAAACTTCATTAGCGAAGCTTATATCTAAGAAGCAGTGAAGCGCGCGATGTCTCAGTGGCAGGCATGCGGCGTGCACCCTTTACGCTCGATGTCAATATATTCGACAATGCTTGGGCACGGCTGTACGAACTTATTTACAGTGTTAAGTCCAGAATTAGAGGCCATGTCTTAAGGGATCTATGAAAACCATAGAAATAACCTGAAAAAACATCAAAAATTGATACCCAAACCAAATTCCCCCGGACGCCTACGGCTACTGGTTGCTCCCCTCGATAAAGCACGGGGCAGAGGGTGTTTTATAGCTGTGATCATACCTGACGCAGCCGGTCTCGATGATGTCGCTGCTTGTTCCTCACTCATGCAATAGTCTGTGGTAGCAAATACAGACAACTGAACTCACTCCCTTCTCCAGAGATGAACTCCGAATGCTGAAGGTCCAAGAACGACCCTCATGTCTTGACAGACTGTATCATGCCAGGTTTTCGGCTGACTTCCTCTTCGCTGCCTTCAGTGAAGCAGATGGCTGCACGCGCACACAAGTACCGCCTGAATTATATTCCTATGAAATGTCTACTTATTTGGTTTGGGTAGCTGAAAATATTACTTTTGTGACGGAAAAGACTACTTGCATACCCGGACTGCAGAATTCCTTGGCTTGTCCGAGGTCATTGGACAAGACTAGGCACGTGAACCTCACACTAACGTCACCGGAACTTTGATTAGTGTACTGGGCCATCGCTGGATGTGCATGCGTGAAGTCGACAGGTCTATGCAACAACCCAGGGCGTACTGGGTAGCGTTAAGCCTACAGCTACACAGAGTAATCTCTTGGCGTGCCTATGTAAACGCACGACGTCTGCGTAGTCCGGCATGGCGTTGTTTGCTTCCGCTGGTCGGCAGACGCACAGGCAACTAATCGGGGATCCTACACGAACGCTCTCATGCGATCAGATCGGTGATTAATGGAAGAACGACTGAAGACAAGGAAGTCAGTGGAAACGGTAAGACGTCAGCAGAAACTCCAGGCCTCGGCATTTGTGGCAAGAAGCTGCTAACTGGAGAAGCAAAAATTGAACAAATGTCTGTGGCAGCGGACGCTTTCCCATGACCTAATGAATGCCTAACAGAAATCCAACGAAGGACTAAGACTTTCACCGACACTCATCATCCGATTTTGTTGTCCATCAGCAGAATGCCGACAGATTCCGGTGATGCCCGACCTAACAGGAGTGAAAGACGAAGCTATAAATGCATAGGCTTAAAAAGGTGGTCTAGGCGTCATCTCCTGGATTGTATATGAATTTATGGGAACGAGTTAGCACAGAAGACGGAAATGTTCTCCAAGGACAACGTACGCTTTCCCCGACGATGTCGACAACAGGACTCACGGTCAACATTTCGAAGCCACTAATTAAAGTAGCAGTTCGCAGCATAAAGAAAGAACAAAAGACGTTTTCGAGCGACCTTGTCAGTGACTAGCACAAGGCCGACTGTGAACTGCGAAACCCCTTGGGAACTGAAACGTAGGAAAAAGTAGCACGGATTAACTCGGATGACTCGACACCAATCCGACAGGGATGGAGGAATATGCTGCTGCCGCCGACAATGGGCCTAAGAGATTACTCATAGTGTATGCCAGTCTACCAAAATCAAGTAAGTAGACACTATGAGAATATAGTTCCGGGGTAGTTATTCACTTTTCCTACCAAGTAGTGGGCGTGCACACCGCTACGAAGACAACGACAAATAAATTTGATGAGTCTCGTGGGCAGTAGAACAGGTGAAAACGATATCACTTACCTTCTGTCGACACCAAATACGACAAGGGATTCTGAAAGATGCAAAATAACTGCCTGACTCGCAAAGCAGACCTGAAAAGTCTTAAGGACCGTACTGATTCCAATAGAAGTTTCTGGACGAACTGACTCTGTTGCTCCAAGGATGAGGAGACGAAGATAAAGCACGCTGGAATTTAAGAACATCACCCTTTATGTACATCTGTAAAGGAAAAGGCAGTCGCAAAACTGGCGATAATCGCCGAAATCTCAGTCTTCATTCTGCGAAGCAGTATGACATAATAGACGGAGCAAGAACTTCTCTCAGAGGTTGGCTGTAGATACCACAAATGTCGCAGCAAATATGACTTATGATATTAAACTTCCAAAGTCGGCTGACAGTGCTAACGTGCATTCAGTCTCGCATGGGCGGTCACGATGGACGGATGTAGATTAATGGATGACGCATCGACCGTTCTGCGGCGACGTGCCGGAAGGTTCTATCAGATAAGAGGACAAAAAGTTATAATGACGCACTGAAAGCTGCCCGAAATGTATACGAATCAAATACGAGTCCTGGGAGAAAGTCACATGAGAGAAGAAGACGGAGCAGACTGCCGAAAATGGCGCAAAAACTTCGGAGACGGCCCAACACAGAATATAAGAAAAGATACAAGGACGAACAAGTGAAATGTCGGGGAACAACGCTAATAGGCACAACGATTTCCTAAATATTCTCATTGCCTGCACATAGTTACGACTCATATCCACTACAGTACGTCTGACAGCATTAAAAACCGCGTCATGTTGAGGAATATTGCAGACGTTGGATAGTTTCGACACACTTATTCTCCCAATAACATATGTTTCGGTCTCGGGCACTCATGGGCGGACGAAACTGCAATTATCCAAAAACAATGGAACTCACCTTTTGGAAAATTCCTACTCTTAAAGATCAGAGCATTCAACAATCAAGTGTTTGATCTCAGGCCAATGAAACCCACCCAACAAAGAGCAGGTCACGTCGGCTTGCCTACCTCTGTGGAGTTTGCCTCTCCAAAATAGGGCAGGATGAATGGAACATTCGGTCTAGCAGCTGCGAATTCTGGATTTACGTTCGCCGCTGTAAAACACCACGTCCACCGCAACTCTACTCATGGGTCTATCCTAAGCGTTCATCATTCAACTACACTATGCGCGCTCGCCTCGATCGTTTCTTATCTGACAGTTCAGTTGTTGCAAGGTAGTTTAGTGACATTTAAGTCCGTCTGTTTTACTCAGTTACAATACGCATTTTAAAGAACTTGACACAACCTTGGATAGGGCATAAAACAAGTACATACACTGTTGCCTGCTGACAACTTTGTTCTTATTTACTAGTTTGTGACCGTTGGGATACTGTTATCTTCGTTTCCTGGATAGCCAACTTACTGCCCAACAGTAGGAAGTCTAAAGGCTGGAAGAAGAAGACACGATCGCCGGGACAAGAGCTTTATTAGCCTGATGTTTCGGATTCCTGCTCGAATCCATCATCAGAGACAAAAGCAGGTAAGGGTGGTCAGGCTAATAAAGCTCTTGTCCCGGCGATCGTGTCTTCTTCTTCAAGACTGCTTCGTGGGACTCGTCTCTTCGTTTCTAAAGGTTGGCTTAACGACGATGTTCTACGCATAAATTTGCTTATAGTAAAGCAGACTTGTACATCACCTACCGAATTCTCCATTCTCACATGGTCCATGGTTCCGTGGCAGGACAGTGTTATGTCAACAGGAGGTGGGCGTCGGACTGACAAAGTTAAGCAGTCCATCTGACAGTTCGACCGTCGATTCCGATTATGTCCAACGTGTACTCCCCAACAAGGTGAGGCAGGGACAGTGACTAGAGCGTGAATTGGTTTAAAGTGGCAGTAGGCTTTCGCAGCATCTACCGCATTCACTCTTCCCCAACCTGGACCAGGTGTCAAGACAGAGCCGAGAAGACCGGAGGCGGGGGAGGGCGTAGGTGGATGGCACGATCGAGCCCCCACCTTGACGTTCCAGTCTGAAACCCCTGGTCCACACGAAAAATGACCAGGTTTTTGACCAACAAAAAGAACACCCCAACAAGAGTCAGAAGGAAGGGGATGATGACTGGGCAGCCATTTCCACCACCTGTATACCCAGTCGGAGCGCAAGTGCGTCTACCGGCAGGGAACAGGGTCTCAGGGAATTGCCAGCGCATACCAGGCTGAAAGGGCCATGGTTTGCTGATACCGCCATAGCACACGCTTTCAGTCCTTTTGACTTAGAAGGGCGACATGTGGCCCTGCATTTAGCCTGGACCGTCGCCCTTCAAGGTTTGGTAATTAAACGGTCGTCGACTGAGAGGCACTACGCATAAAGCACACACACTCTCCTCACATGCATGAGAGTGTCACAGATCGCTTAAGAAGGGGCCGTGACAGCCTGGTTCTCAACCCATCGACGCACCGTCTTCGTCTAAGACGCCGATCACACAGGCAGCAAAGGAGCCACATTTAGAAGGAGCCGAGACGCACGTTTCCCACTTGCGTGGGAGATGGCGGTTAGGTGTTTGAGGTGGGTGATGTTGATGTGCGTTGAGATGCTGGTGGGGGAGGATGTGATGGTGTGATGCAGACGAAGGTGGTCTACCGCAGGTATTCGTGGACGCGCATTTGAACTGATAGGCCCATACGGTGTCTGAATGTGCGGTAGCAGTGAGGGGAGTGGGGACGGATGTGTCGAGTGTAGGTTGTTGCTCCAGGCACTGGTTTACCACTCTCTGTGCGACGGATTCGTAGGATATATTGGCAGTGTCGGAGTCGGTCCCGGGCATGGTGACGTGGGGCGCGTTGGACGCACTGGGCAGTGGGGTGTGGGTTTGGCTAGGCATGGTGGATGTGCACGATATGCTAGGTGTGTCGGGGCTGCGATCAGTTCCGCTGTCCTTGATACGCATGACGCCGAATAGACGGAGAGACGACGATTGGTGCAGTCCTGGTACTGCTGTTGGTCTGGAGGCGTCTAACAAGCCCATTTGGCGCCCGGAATGTCCGTTGACATCGTGAACACATTGGAGGCGATTGGGCGTTGGTGTTGGGAGGCGGCGGCTGCAGTTGTGATTTGTGTGTCTTGCGTTTGTCTTTGGCGGCGGTGAAGCTGTTGGCTTCGAAGATTGCTGCGCCTGTCTCCACTGTTCTCTGCCACGTAGGCCTGTCCCGGGCAAGGTTTTCCCAATTTGTCGGGTTGATCTGCAGGCGCTTCAGTGAGGTCTTCAGGGTGTCCTTGTAGTGACCGATCCGGCCTCTTTGTCGGCGGGAACCCATGGCGACATTACCATAGAAGAGTCGTTTGGGTTGCCTCTCGTCGTTCATCCGTACGGGGTAGCCGCTCCAGCGTAGTTGTTGTTGTTGTTGTTGTTGTTGTCTCAGCATAGCGTAGATTCTGAGGATTCCCGTCCGCTCCGGTACGTCCGTGTCTGGGATGCAATCCTTCCGCCTCAGCTTCAGTAGTCTACGAAGAAAACTGAGGTGGAGGGGGTTGAGTCTAGGTGCCTGCTTCATGTACGTCGTCCAGGTATCTGCCCCATACAGCAACGTCGGTAGAATAACGGCCTTGTATATCTTCAGCTTCGTGCTGACTTGGAGACAATGACCATTTCAAACTGTGCTTTGGATGCAAATGAAGGCTTGACTGGCTTTCGAAGTCCTTCGGGCGACTTCGTCATCGATTTTGGCGCCGCGGGTACTGCACAGGTAGGGGAAATTGCCAACCACTTGCAGTTAGGCGCCGTTCACGTTGATTTGGGGTGCGACGTAGGCAGCGTCGGATGGCGGCTGATGCATGACCACTGCCTCCTCCGTCTTGATAACCAGGCCGAAGTCCCCGCAGGCGACGGCGAAGAGATCCATGCTCCTTTGCATGTCCCCTTCCAAAGTGGTATTGAGGGCGCAGTCGTCGGCGAAGAGAAGTTCGTGAGCTGTGGTCGTGGATACGCGCAAATAGAAGTGCATCCGCCGATGATTTAGGCGGTGGTCGCCCATCCTGTAGGTGACGCGGATCCCGGGTCGTTCGTCACGGTAGGCGTCCATCAGCATGGCAGAACACATGAGGCTGAAGAGGGTAGGCGTGAGGATGCAATCCTGCTTCACTCCGTTGGTCACTGCAAATGTCTCTGAGAAAACTCCATTGTCTGCTATTCGCGCCATCATGTCATCGTGGAGCAGACGCACCATCTGAGTGAATCGCTCGGGACAGTCGAATTTCTACATGATCTTCCACAGTCTTTCATGATTCACCCCGTCGAAGGCTTTTGACAGATCCACGAAGGTAGAGTACATGTGTGTCCGCACCCCCTGACACTCCTAATGCAGTTGGCGTGCAGCGAAGATCATGTCCGTTGTCCCACAGTCCATCTACGCCTGTCACACACTACACGGTCTCCACAACATGTACCAGGCCTGTATAAGGGCGGTTTGGATCTTACGTAAGCTCGTGACAGACGCAACTACGCAGCAGTTAAAAAAAGGAGTTGCGATCGCCATAACAAGAAGTTTATTGGCCAATGAAGCTCTTTCCAGTGATCGCATAGCCTAATATTCATTCCTCCAGCCGCTCTTAAGCACTCAAATGGGGACCGAGTTATCCCGTCAGCTGGCGAACTTCATGCCACAATTCTTAACATGTCGCGAGAGATTTGATCGCGTCAGGTTTATCCTAGTGAAGAATGTACTGATTTGTCGTGGGGACGAGTTTCGCGGTGTCCTCTCTCTCTCTCTCTCTCTCTCTCTCTCTCTCTCTCTCTCCCTCTCTCTCTTGCATCTCCCATTCATCAGTCAACTGTCTGAGCCTGTTAACCAAGAGACGGTGGGATGGAGTGCAGAGCTTGCCAGCCCTTGTACGCTCGTCACACATGACCTGGCCCTCGCTTTATGAGCCGGGATACGCCAAAGGACATGCTCCCAAAATAGATGGCATGTGCATGTTCTGGCATGCGATGTTTCGCCAGTCATACCAAAGTGGATTGTATGAATGCTGTGGGAGAGTTCAGTGGTGTGCTGTGGAGCAGTGTCGCGTATCGCGTGTTGTGGGGTGGCTTGTAAGCATGTGCATGTGTCCACAACCGGCCGCTCTGTTGAGGCGCTAGACCAAACTCAGAGTCCAACTGGCTCACGGCACGCGTTCCTCGCTAGCACGGTGTCCGCGCGAGTTAATAAATAATGAACGTTTGTGGCACGCCGTAGACTTAGACCTTCACGCTGCCCCAGCCACTGCGGCCGATTCTAACTCCAGCTGGCTGGTAGGCTCGGATAATCCACTGTTGCACCGGAAAGAGAAGAGATATTAAGGTCGACACTGAGGAATCCATCCCCACGGTACATCAGCGCGTTCATCGCTACAGAGTGAGTCAGAAATAACCGGGCAATCGAAAAATTTATTGATATCCAGGTCATGCATTACTTACTCGAATGTACATGGAAAAGAAGTCGGTAAGACTGACTTATGTGGCCCCCTAAGCAAGATATGGGAATAGGAACGCTACGCCCAAGCGATGAAGGTGGACCTGCACATAATCCCGGAAAGGGCAAATATCCCCATGTCCTGACCCGAACAATAACTCAAATGAAAAACTAAACCACTGCCCTAACCTTGGCCCTACCCCAAACCTTAGTTCCGCAGTTAACATTAGCCCTTACCTTAACCCTAAGCCCAATCCTGACTTATCCTGTCGCCAACCTTGAGTCTAGTCGTAAACCTAATCCTTAACTTAGCCCTAATCCTGACCTTAAACCCAGACCTAACTCTAATTTCACTAGAAGTTGACCCATACCCACCCGTATTGCAGGCGGTTTCTGTTCTTGTGTCCTCTTTTGGGGCAATATAAGTCAGCCTTGCCCAAAATTCGCGCAGAGCACAATTAGAGTAAGTGCTCGAAGTGTCGACCGCGTTCCTCAATGCATTTAGAAGTTTTATGAAGAACAGAGTAGGGTAAAAGTCGGCACAAGTCTTCGCTGATTTTCGTGCAAAAATCCACCATCCTTGCGACAAGTTAATGAATTGTCCTCATCTTTTTGGCGTAGATCAAATTTTTAAGCCTACTCCAAAGAATGAAGTCCAGAGGTGTAAGATCAGATGAAAGAGGGGGATACCCTATAGAAGCATGTCGCCCAATCCATTTGTATGAGAAGTGTTCATCAAGCCAGTCGCACGCAACAGTTCTGGAGTGGGCTGGTGTCTTGCTGAGACCATATCTCTCGAATATGTGGCCAGTTGGCCACATATGGCAGAAAACTACAGTTCCTTCAAAGAAGAACAGCCTAATCAAACTCGAAGCGCAAATCCCAATCCAAATAGTGACACCGATAGTGTTGGTATCAGTCTCGAGAATTAAAAGGGGATGTTCACTTGCCCAGCATGCGAAATCATGTTGATTGACTTAGTCGTTCAAGTTAAACTTTGCTTCACCACTATAACTACTTTATCTGAGAGAGCGATATCCTCCTATTAGAATTGCTTAAAGATTTGTGAAGGTTCTTCACGACGATCCCAAGCGTCTCCATTCAATGAGTGGAGCAAATGTGGGCGATCGGGTTTCAATTGGGCGCTGTTTAACTTTTTTATGGTTGATGTTCGAGAGATGCTAAGCTTTTGTGAAGCTCGTCTTGTGGACTTTCGGAGACTACGAGCAAATTCAGCTTCATCGATCCTATTGTTTTCAAAGTTGCACAGAGACTTTGGTCTTCCAGTTGTAAGACATTTGTACGAACGTGTTGATTCAAAGTGGTGAATAAACTGGATATCGGGCCCTTTTTAGTGTTCGATCAAATTTTTCTCAAAATCGGCAGTTCGTCTCACTCTTTTCGTCTGTTTGTTAAAACGTTTTCACGATGTAGACATGTTCTTCAGTTGACAGTCGATGATTATTCATCTCTATTATTCCTGGGGCATAATTATTCATCAGAAACAAAAACGAATAATCGCATATTTTTGACGAATGAGTGAATCAAACTGACACCTGTAAGACGTGTTAAGACCAACTGCTTCGGTTAACAGTAGTTGCCTATCAAACAATCGATCGGTCGGTTGAGCGTCAAAATAACTGCTAGTAAACTTGAGGATCAGCGGGCACTGACAGCCCGGTTTGTTCAGACCCACACTGATGCATTTGAATAGATGACGTAGCGTCAAAAGTCCTGGCTAGGTGGACTGCCAACGAAGGGGACAATTCGGTCCTCCTCAGGACAGAGAGTCAGGCTGCACATTTACGGCGCTGCCACTGTTGTGAGTTCTGAGTCGTCCTCGTGAAAGTGTGATGCATGTAGTGGCACGATTTTTCAAAGTCCTTCGCGATTCACCCTGCCGATGGTTTTTTTCAGATCCAAGATGATATAGTAATGATGGATCAGCATCTCCTAGCACTTCTCCTTCCGTTGGCGGGCGGCGAAAACCATGTCGTTCGTTTCGCGACGAAGTCGGAAGCCGCAGTGACTTTCCGGCAGGAGTCCGCGTTCTAGATAACTGTTGAGGCGGTTGTAGGGAACGCGAGAGCAGATATTCCCGATGATCCTGAGCAGCTAGATGCCTCTGTGGTTGTCGCAGAGTTGGCAGTTCCTTTTTGATTGTAGAGATGGATGATTGTGATGTCCTTGAAATCCTGTGGGAATTCTCCTTGACGCCACATCTCCTGGAAGAGCATCGACAGGTGATCTATAAGTTGAGGCCCGCTGTGCTTGTAGATCTGAGCAGGAATCGTTTCTAACGGGGGACTTTCCCGCTGGAGAGTTGATGTACGATCCTGATGGTTTCGTGGAGAGAGATCGGGAGGTAGAGGTCAGCGTTGGTCCCCAATTGAGGCATACGGACGATGGCGGCGCCGGAGATGGTGAAGAGGCAGTTGAGGATAGGTTGTGGGAGCTGGACTTCGATGTTCTCGGAGGCGCTTACATGCGAGGAATGTTTAGCACTTTTTTGGAGTTGAAATGTACAAAATATTGTGTCGATATTTCTTCAACTTCCTAGGAATCCTCATTATTTTTTGTAGAAAGGTCCAGCTCAAGCCGGAGGTTCAGACCATGCTAATAAATGTTTCCATTACGGGTTATATTTAAATTTTTCGGCCGATGATTTAAGGATTTAGGAACATTCGGACGGTTCCTTGATCGTCAGTGCATCCCACTGCGAACTTTGGCTTCTAACGCATAAACTGGCTGGCTGTACACTCTCGTAAGTCTAAAAGTTATGCAAAAACAGGGAAACCAGTCGACTCTGACTTTAATTGGGAGAAAAGATTACGTACCTTACGGTGGCCTTCTTTCGCTACAAAGCGCTGTCCGATTAAAGCTCGTATAAGCAGAAAGTAACGCGGTGTGGCTGTGTCCGATGCGGTCTGTACGCTTGGATGAGACAGCACTTTATCCAGAACTCAAACGTTTTGATGAGAGTCATCTCATCGCGCCTACGGACGACTAGGAGTGCAGGACAATCTCTCTAAATCGCTATTATCATCAACATCCGCAGGGACAACAATGGCTCACAAAAGCACGTGTGATGTGCCCCGTCACGTCTTAATTATATTTTTCGTACAATTCCAATCCTTCATTTAAATATATTCGTCAACATCCTCGGAGGTACTTGCTAACAATTTCGCTCTGAATACGGGATATCAGTCTTACCGTTCTCCTCTTCAAATAAACAAAGAATTTCAATTGTTCGTCCAGTCGTTGCGGGAGAATTTGACATTCCAACTAACATGATGCTACTCTTTGCTATACTGTGAGATCGTGCAACATCAAGACAACCTGCCTTTTCAAATTCCATTTCATTAGCTTCCGCTCGATGCATTTTACCAAATCCCCTCAAACTTGCCTTAATTTCGCTTGGAAGGACAGAAGGCAAAGTCATAGCTTGAAGTTTAAATTCTGTAGCATTTCTTTACGGCAGCCATAATGCCTTGCCTATCAGACCACTGCCATGAGGAAGAATTCAACGTGAATTCTCTCCCTTTCTGGTCTCCCATCAAAATATTCAAGGGCCTCATCAAAATGAAACTGTATATATCATCGGGTTCTCCTATGTGTCAAAAGGCAATATTTTCCCACAGCATTTGAAACAGGATTGCATATTCATCCATACACCTTTTCCGGTGAATCCGAGGTACGGGCCCCATTTCCTTTCAATACGCGCTGGTCAAGCGATCAGGGTATCATGCATTCGATTCACAAACAACTCATGTCCCTTTTTACGGAATTCTGGAGAATAGAGTCGTTTTATTCGTTATAGAAGTCACCAGGTTCATATACAGACAGAAAGTTGAGAAACTTTTACAGAGCCATCAGTAAATCAGACCCATTATTTTAAATCTCACTTCCTTCCCCAAGCGTACTCAAAACTGTAAGATTGTTCTGAACTTGGACTTCCTGATCTTTCTCTAAGGCAATTTGAAAGAATCTCCAGCAATACCTGAATGATGCGTCAATCGTATGGTTTTGCTTTTTTCTTTAGCATACAGGAAGAGTGTATAGCTGATTTTTCAGTATAGGGGAGGTAGAAAAATTATGGACAAATGCCGAAGTTATGGTTTGCCAGGGAGAGCGATGTTTCTTTAAACGACAGATAAACCGGTAGTGTAAATTTACCGGCGGCACCATCCGGGACGTAGTAAAAAGTACTAGCTACTAAACTAGATGAACTTCGTCTCGGGGCTTTCGAATTATCTCAAAGCGTTAAGAATCATACAGTCTCTCACCACAATACCAACAGGCGATGTTATCCAAAGTTTGTGTGCTGCTGGTCAAAAAATGCATCCCAGTGAACTACGCTAAGCGAGCGCCGTACTTTTCGAGCTCGCTTTACTTCTGATCAGTCTACTTTATTTAGTACTGTCGGATGGGTCCAGTCTTCTGCAGAGTAACAGACCTAACTTTTTTCTACGTTCTGCCGAAGTGACCTGCGTTTGCTCTGGTTTTGTCATATTCCAGGCATTCAAAAGTTGAAATCCGAGTTGGGAAATGACCTGTAGTTACGGAGTTCTGAAAATCATCCGTCAAAGATATGCTCATATATGCTGTATTAAATTGGCATTAGAATATTCAACCGCCCAAGGAACAAAATGGTGCCAGGAGGCCTATCAAAACCATCAACGATGCGACGCCATTGAGACGCACCAAAATCGATTCGGGAGACCTCGAGAACGCGACGCAATGGGAAGAGTTCATTTAACTGGTACTTGCCTCACTTCCACCAATTAGTAACCAGTGCAGTTGTAGTAGCCCTTCTCCGGGCACCCACTGCAACGCTGAGGCTCTAACGAGTACCAGCGCATGCGCACCAGTGACAGCCTGACTCTCGGCCAATCACGGCTGTCCAAACCCGAACGGACATCTTCAAGGCCGACTCAGACGCTGTAACGTACTCCCCACTGTCAATCGGGACGTGTTCTCTCGTCCGGCTACTACTTAATCCAACCAGTTCTCTAATCCTTCTCTATGGAATGCAGCATCCTCTCTACTAGCATCCAACACCTCTTCCTATTCGGGACCGGACCTGAGGGTCGTAGTGGCTACGATCTGCCCATGACTTAAGCTGCCGCGACAGTGTTCTGACGAGCGTCTGTCGAATCCAATGTCACCTCAGTTATTAGTGGTTCCTTAATGCCAAATTCTCGGGCGCCCATTTCACGCCAACTGCTATATCTGAGTGCTTGTGGTGGGCGCCGATTGGATGACTGGGAATGACGAACGCAACCCTTGATTGGTCGATAGTCATCAAAGAAATAGTTTGCTTTTCTTCAAGGAGGATTATCGCACATTTACTTAACTAGATCAAACGCTAAGTAGGTCGCCTTGTAGCCTTTTGACACAGATACGTCATAAGCGGTGTTCTACTGGTAACATTTTCCAGTCATGCTCTAAACATCCTTCCCCATGTAGCTCCTCTGCTGCATGCATGATCTGAGTCTGAGCCTATCACTGTGAGCCAAGCGCCGTGGCTTGGAAGGTTGCCAACTGACGCGCCCCGCAGTCAGCCCAGTCTGTGTTTGTGTGGAGTGGCCGACCGGCAAACCGAGAGTCAGACTGCAATGGCTCCTTCGGCTAGATCGCAGTTGGTAGCCAGGCCCCGTATTACAGGTGGCTGGGGGTTTGTTTACTGGGGCTATTTTGCGGGGCTCCATAGTCACATGCGACCCATTCGACTTCAGTTTTACGGTTGAGGTTAGGATTAGGGTACCGGTTATTAGTTTCCGATCTTCGGTTAGGCTTATGCATTTAGACTTAGGTTTTCGGATTACCGTTAGGGTTTGAGCGTACGATTAGGTTTCAGTATTGCGGTTAGATTTTTCAGTTACGCCTATGTCTAAGGGCTACGGTTACATTTACGATTTCGGTTAGGGTTAGGGTTAACGGATAACGTTTAATGTTGAGGTGAAAGTTATGGTTAAGGTTAGGTTTAGGGCTAGGGTCGCCGACCGCTTCCCATTCCTGGCTACCAACTGCGATCTAGTCGCTCCTTCTTAGTGTGACACTCCCATTCAGTGGAATCCGAACTGTCTCCCCTTCCCCTCTTCTCTTGTTGCGTGTAAAACCCTGGTCAGTGCCAATAGAAGCGAAAAGACGAGTCCCAGGAAGCAGTCTTGAAGAAGAAGACACGATCGCCGAGACAAGAGCTTTATTAGCCTGACGTTTCGGATTCCTGCTAATAAAGCTCTTGTCTCGGCGATCGTGTCTTCTTCTTCTTCAACCCTGGTCAGTGTCTATTGTGACCATAGGGTGTGGCTGTATGCCTAGGTGCGGGTTTACGCCATATCAGTCACCTGCGTTCTCTCCCGCCTCCGGTCTTCTTGACTCTGTCTTGATACCGGGTACAGGTGCGGGAGGAGAGAATGAGGTAGATTCAGCGCAATTCCACTTTCACTTCAAACTGATGCACGCGCAAGTCACCGTGCCTGCCTCATTTTGCTGTGGAGCACACAGTGGACATCGTCGGGAACGACGGTGTAAGTCTCAATGTAACTTTCCTATCTCTACGTCAAAACAGCAAAACGGATGTCTATTTGTTCGTATTTTTGGGAAGTTCAAACCAACTTTCCACCAGATTATCGATCGGCGGTTTGTTTTCAGTTATGTGATTACTTGCATGTCCACTTTTAGCCAGTCGCCGGTACACGGGGAAATTGTCCGTAGAGGGCGCATGAGGTTCTAATGCAGGGAGACTACGTCGCTTGCTGCTAAGGGCATCCAAAAGTTTGCGATTTCGTGGTCAATGTTCTAACGTGATCATTCATTTATTTTAATTTCGTGGGATAGTACTGCAGACGAGACTTATAGACGACCGAGAACTCAAACAGTAGTAACTTATTCCCGTTAACATAACATCGTTTACTACATGAACAATCGTACAGCTCTAACCCTTTTCCAGCATCATGAACTGCTGACCGGGAAATTCTGCCCATAAACGTATGGAAGGTAATGACAGCCCCTGCCTAGTTAATGCGTGTTCGATAATAGGCATCGGGATCATATTTAGGTAACTGAAAGCAAAACCATCAGCCATGTCTACTATAACAGCATAACACCTTGACATGTCATCAGTGGACTTGTCAGCCATAGTCCGATGCTGTTGTCACAAAGCTACTGAAAATCCGTCTGTGTGTTTCACGGTATGCGATGCAGTCATTTAATCGATGCAAAAACTGCACAGCACACGATTTTACGCCGACCAAGTGGATATGTGAACGAGGAGAAAGTTGAGAATTAAGTGATACTTAGCGCTGGCACCAAATTTTTGGGCCCTTATTTAGCTGCTTATTTACGTAGCATGAGTCTTGAATATAATGGACACGGCACGATGAGCGTTAAAGAGCGTGGGATGCATAATATAGCCCATGCACCACGCAAACATGGATCATTAGCGCTGCTCGCGCTAATGTAAAGCCTCCACCCTTGAAACCCCTAACAGGCCATTCGAGCAGGCGGTCAGGTTGATAGTCATTTCGTCAGCATTAAACGGCGACCTCGTCTTTTTACCCCCAACCCCACAAGTCCGGTTCTAAGGCACCGGTAACCAAGGTTCCGGTGGTGATCGAGAGGACTCGCCACGCACATTAGCGCGTGCGAGGCACATCCCCGGTGTGGCATGCGTTCTGGCGTGCATGCGATGGCGTGCGCAGTTGTGGCTAGACAAGAGAGGCCCTGTCCGTCAGTCTATTTCGGCAGCCGGCCAATCGGAGGACGCAGGGGTAAGATGGACGGGCGCAAACCCAACGGCGCAGTAGTCCGCACAGGCATAACGTACGTGTATAACCCTGGCCGGCACGATCGATAGGTGTCTAGTCTACAAGTCCTCGCTCTCGCGGAGGCTTTGTCACGACGATTTTGTAAACCCTTCTCTGTGGTCTGAGAACGTTTCGGCCGCGATCCAGAAGTTTCACCTACTTTCCGCGGCAACGGTCGGCAAAGGTGGCCATCTGGTTTCTGGCACTACATCCGCTTCTAACCGTCACTATAATTTAGTCGGAATAAGTTTGGGACAAGGCGCCATAGGTTTGGTGACGTTTATGCTCAATTCTTAATGCGCTACGCAACTGCCACTTGGTCAGTCGGAGAATGATCTTATCCTAAGTACCAGTCAAGACCCAAATAAGCGTTTCTCCAAGTTTTGATCCATCTGTGCGCAAAAACTGGCCGCGCCCTGATCATCTTGCCTTCAGTTTTGTCGATAATTTCACTAGGAATTACAAATCAGTACAAGTCATTCCCTCTTGGCAGATGTACACAAGACTTGCAGTTCTTTCTGGTCCGATCTTAGTACTTCTATTGACGCTGTAGCTTTTAGTGCTTGGACTATTTAGTCTGGCGTAAATCTTTAGAGTGCATGTGCAGTCCCGCAAAGAGCTGTTTAGAGTGTCAGTTCTATTCCGAAACTATTTGCACTCATGCTGACACAGGAAACATAGCCGGAGCTCCGAAATCAACACTGAAAGTTAACGCATCTTCGATCCGTTACTGTTATATTCATTCTTAAAACTGAGTTCAGCTAACCATGGTGTTCCTGGCGTCAATTCGTTTGTCGGGTACAGTTCAGTAAGGATAACCAGCAAAAAAAACCTTCCAAACGTCATGTTCTAAAGGAAGGAGAAAATGCATTTATTCGGATTTTTGAGTGAAGTAGTTAATACATATGCTCGCTTCTATTCAAAAAATACACGAATTGTTGTAGCTAATCTAAATCATTGTGTGGGGGGAAGATAGTCAGGTTTCTCCTCCAAAGTAGTCAGTGTTTGTAGGCTAGCTGTAGGTAAACAGCAGCTGCCAAATTTAAGAAGCCTGTCTACACCAGGGATGAGGCCTTGCTCAATATTCTAGGTTCTCAGACAAAACTTTTCATGCTCATTGAGGTCACGCTCTTACCTGGAACAATCCTTCGAGTAAAGTACGCCGATGCAGACAGTTTACACTCGCTGCGACAACACCGCGAGGATATCTCCGACCACTCAAGAAAGACAACTAAGGCAGCTTGGGTAGGCTTTCCGTCGTCCAGTCCACAAGCTCAGTGCTGCTGGCCTCAATTCGCTGTTTTGCTTACCTGAAGAGACCAAAGAGATGACCAACTCAAAATGCCATCTCGACGCAATTCGCCAAGACATAAAAGTGGTTCTTGGACTTTCTGTATCCGGCTTTCGTCGCTGTAGGAGAGAATGGGTCGGGCTCTCTAGATACGCCACCGTAGATCGTTACGCGTGGAGGCACAATTTGTGACATTATGGAGACCATTATCGAGGCGTTATCACACCTGTATCTTGTGTCAGTTCGACGGTCGCGAATTACTATGTACACCGTGTCTCCTGCAACATGACGGGCGCAAGACTGGGACTTGTGCGTGAGTCGGTTCGTAACTATAGCAGACTTGTGCAGCATCCGCCGTACACCCTCCCTGCTCACCCACCTGGACCCGGTGGAAAGACCGGACCAGGAGGACCGGAGGCGGGCTCGGACGCAGTGACTGGCAAAGCTAATCAGTCCGTCTACGTATGCCACACGACAGTTTGGCTGTCGTTTCCGACGAAGTCCAACCGTGCGCTACAGTAGGTTGAGAGAATGCACGATGACTTGCACGCAAATTAATTTATAGTGAGGAAAGACTTGTGCAGCATCTACCGCACTCTCTCCTCCAGCCTGGGTCCGGCGTCAAGACATAGTTAAGAAGACCAGCGGCGAGAAAGGGCGTAGGTGGCTGGCACGGCCGGACCCGCATCTAGACATACGACTACGCCCCCTGGTCCACAATAAATACTAAACTAGGATTCTATACCACAACAGGAATAGGGGGAGAGCGGCACGGATCCCAGTTGGCGGGAAGTGCACCGGTAGTTGGGTGAGCCACAACACCCCAGTGTTAGCACTCGTTATGAGTGCGTATTCCCAATAACGGCATATCTCTCGCGTACATCGGCATATCAGCATTCTGTGTTGCCGTTCCTGGCTCGCTATCTTACGTGTGAAGACATAGAAATACAGAAGCCAGGACTTGAACTGTCCTCATAACAGTCGTTTCTTTCTGTGTAAACTTTTTGACTTTTGAGTGATTTTTTGACTTATATTTTGTCCACGGTAAATGGAATCACTTTTTACTAAAAATGTTGAGTCTATGCTTCAAAATAAGGCGAAGCGAATTCCTCTCTCTCTCTCTCTCT
>CACRXP010000003.1:3687707-3717068 GCA_902702965.1 Spirometra erinaceieuropaei
GCATTGTGGGAGCAGGGACGGTGACTTGCGCAGGGGTTTATAGTGCCAGTAGACTTGCGCTGCATCTACCTACACTCTCTCCTCCTCCCCCGCCTGGGCCCGGTGTCAAGACAGAGTCAAGAAGACCGGAGACGAGGGAGGACGCAGGTGGATGGCTCGGACGGATACTCGCCTTGGCGCTCCACTCCGCACCCCCTGGTTCACACACAAATGACCAGGATTTTGACCGCAAAACAATGGGATGGTGGCAGGTCCAGTTGTGCGACGAATGCCGACAACAGGGTCCGCCAGCGCACCCCGCAAATGTTGGCATTTGTTATTACGCACAGATAACGCCTGCAAGAGTCCGATAAGGCCCCCGTTTTGGTCCAGCGCATCTACCACGTGGCCCGTTTTGAGGGCACACACACACACATGACAGTTCGTCCGTCGATTTCGACGATGACCACCGTGTGCCCCACAGCAGGTGGGAGCAGGGACGGTGACTTGCGCAGGGGTTTATAGTGCGGGTAGACTTGCGCTGCATCTACCTACACTCTCTCCTCCCTCGCCCAAGCCCGGTGTCAAGACAGAGTCAAGAAGACCGGAGACGAGGGAGGCCGCAGGTGGATGGCTCGGACAGATCCTCACCTTGGCGTTCCACCACACCCCCTGGTCCACACAGCAATAACCAGGATTTGAACCAACACAACATAGATTTGGAGGCTGGCACGGCCGAAGCCGCACCTGGGCGTGCCGCCAACGCCTGGCTCGGATCCCACACTGCGGTGGGAATGCCATAAAGGCCACATTAAAAAGGAGCCATTGCAGCCTGACTCTCAGACCGCCTCCAGTGAAAGAGGAGGTCCAAGGTACCCCGTCAGTTGGCAACCTTCCAAGCCACGGCTTTTAGCGCACCGTGATAGCTTCAAGCGCGTCAGATTGTTTATAGTGAGGAGAAAGTGCGCTGAGTCGTCGACCTCACTCTCCCTTCCCATTCCCACACCCCAGCCGCTGTCCGAGCCGGTCAGCAGGCTGGAGTAGGGAGTGGGCGCGTTGGCTGTCATGATCGACGGACCATGACTGCGCGCGCCACAGCACGACCTGGCCCCCCATACACACAAACACCAGGATTTCACACAACGGGGGTTGAACGGCGTGCCTCTCACTTGCGTGAGAGAGCCGTGGAAGGTGCTGCTTCAGCCCGCCCCCAGCCCACCAGTCCGCCATTACACACAACACACACACAACGTGACGAACTGCGTGAACCGAGAGCGGGCCTCAATCAGCAACCTTCCTATCCACGACGCTTGACGTGTCGGGGTACTCTCGGACACAAGACACCCGTGCAGCCGAAGCCGCATGGGGACCGAGTCGAGATGCACACTTCCCACTTGCGTGGGAGGCGGCAGTTGAGTGCATGCGGTGGGTAAGTGTTGATGTGTGTTGGTGATGGTGGAGGAGGGTAGGGAGTGTGTGAATGTGTGGTGTGACCGGCGGTTGTCTACCGCAGGTCGTCGTGGATGCGCATGTGGCCGAATAGACCCATGCGATGCGTGAAGGTGCGAGGGCAGTGTGGGCAGTGGAGGCGAGTGCGGTGGGTGTAGGTTGGTGCTCCAGGCACTGGTTCGCCAGTCTCTGTGCGATGGATTCGCAAGTGACCCACCAGGCCGATGCGTGATGTGAAGGTACGGTCGCAGTGAGGGCAGGTGCAGTCCTGATCCTCATCACTGGGATCGGGAGGGGTGGGGTTGGTTGCGGTTGTTGTGTTGGGGTTGGTGATGTGTGAGACGGCAGTCTGAACGGCCGCCGCTGGGGCAGTGGAGAGGGAGGAGGAGGAGGACGACGACGAGGAGAATGGAAGTGGTGGTTAAGAAGAGTTATCAGAGTTAGTTGGTGGTAGAGAGGACGAGGAAGAGGCGGGCGGGGGGACGATGGCTGGAGCAGTTCGAGAGGCACAGTTGATTCGAAGATGTCCAACAAGTCCGATTCGTGCCCGGAATGTCCGTTGACATCGAGGACACGTAGGGGGAGGTTGTGCGGCGGCGTTGCGGAATGGGCGAAGTTGTGATTTGCGGGCTTCGCGTTTCACTTTGGCGGCAGCGATGCGGTTGGCTTCGTAGATAGCAGCGCCCGTCTTCACTGTTCTCCTCCATGCCGGACGATCGCGGGCGAGCTCTTCCCAGTTGGTCGGGTTGATTTGCAGGCGCTTCAGGGAGGACTTCAGAGTATCCTTGTAACGGCGAATTTGGCCTCCTTAACGACGAGAACCCGTCGCGACGTCTCCGTAGAAGAGTCGTTTGGGTAGTCGCTCGTCGTCCATGCGCACCAGGTGGCCGCTCCAGCGCAGCTGCATTTGTCTCAGTATGGCGTAGATGCTGAGGATTCCCGTTCGTTCCAGTACTTCCGTGTCGGGGATTCGATCCTGCCAATTCAGCCTCAGGATGCGACGGAGACAACTGAGGTGGAAGTGGTTCATTCGGCGTGCCTGTCTCGTGTACACCGTCCATGTCTCTGCTCCGTACAGTAACGTCGGCAGGATGACGGCCTTGTACATATTCAGCTTTGTGCTCAGTTGGAGACCGTGGCGATTCCAGACTGTGCTTCGGAGGCGTCCGAAGGCTTGACTGGCTTTCGAGATCCTGCGAGCGACTTCGCCATCGATTTATGTGTTTCGGGAGAGGGTACTGAGCAGGTACGGGAAGTTCTCCACCACTTGCAGTTGGGTTCCGTTCACGCTGATTTGCGGCGGCGCGTTGGGGGGCTGTGGTTGAGTTGGGCGGCGGTTGGTGCATCACCACCGTCTTCTGCGTGTTAATGACCAGACCGAAGTTCTCGCAGGCGGCGGAGAATAGGTCCATGCTCCGTCGCATCTCCTCTTCCGAGGTGGTGTTCAGGGCGCAGTCGTCGGCGAAGAGGAGTTCGTGCACGGTGGCTGTGGATACACGCGATTGGAAGTTCATGCGCCGTTGATTCAGGAGATGACCGTCCGTTCTGTAGGCGATGCGGATTCCAGGGCGTTCGTCGCGGTAGGCGTCCATCAGCATGGCAGAGAACATAAGACTGAAGAGGGTAGGCGCCAGCACACAGCCCTGCTTCACTCCGTTGGTCACTGCGAATGCCTCTGAGACAGTTCTGTTGTCCGTAACTCGCGCCATCATACCGTCGTGCAGCTTACGCACCATCTGAGTGAATCGCTCCGGACAGCCGAATTTCTGCATGATCTTCCATAGTCCTTCACGATTCACCGTGTCGAAGGCTTTCGTCAGGTCCACGAAGGTAGAGTACAGGTGGGTCCGTATCTTCCGGCACTTCTCCTGAAGTTGGCGGGCTGCGAAGATCATATCCGTGGTCCCACGATGACGACGAAAGCCGCACTGGCTTTCCGGCAGAAGGCCCTGTTCCAGATGGTTGTTGAGGCGGTTGAGAAGGATGCGAGGGAGGATCTTCCCGGCGATGTTCAGTAGGGAGATGCCGCGGTGGTTGTCGCAGACTTGGCGATTCCCTTTTCGCTTGTAGAGATGCACGATGGTTGCGTCCCTGAAATCTTGCGGGACTTTACCTTGACGCCACATCTCCTGGAAGAGCGCAGTCAGGTGATCCATTAGTTGGGGATTTCCGTGCTTGTAGACCTCAGCAGGGATTGCGTCCGATCCGGGTGCTTTCCCGCTAGAGAGCTGCTGCACGGCCCTGATGGTTTCCTGGAGGGATGGCGGGAGGTCGAGGTCCGCGTTGGTCTCCACTTGCGGCAAGCGGGCGATGACGGCGTCGGAGATGACGGAAGGGCGGTTGAGGACGCCTCGGAAGTGCTCGGCCCATCGCTGTAGGATTTGCGTCTTCTCATTCAGGAGAGTGCTGCCGTTGGCGCTGAGGAGAGGAGCAGTGCCCTTCGCGGCGGACCGTAGACAGCTTTGATCGCGGAGATGAAGTTCTTCCACTCGTTGCGGTCCGCGTAGCCTTGGATCTCCTCAGCTTTGCAAGCAGTCCAGGCGTCCTGCATCTCTCGCAGTCGTTGCTGAAGCTGTCGGCGACTGCGGTAGAAGGCAGCTTTGTTGTCCTCAGTGGGGTGATCTACGTAGGCTTTGTGTAGGCGGTTCTTCTGAGCAAGCAGATTTCTGATGGCGGCGTCGTTGTCGTCGAACCAGCCCTGGTGTTGGCGGGGAGCGCGATCGAGGACGGCGAGAGCCGTCGACTGGACCGTGTCTCGCAGTTGACACCAGCGGTTCTCCACGGAGGTTTTCTCGGCAGCGGCGGCAGCGATATGAAGGTTGTCTAGCCGTTGAGCTAGCTCATTGCTGAAGTGAAGATGATGGGCGGGCAAAGACAACAAAGCAACATTCAGCTTACCTGGGGGTCGCTTACCTTGTGGTCTCCTGCGAGGCTGTAGGCGAATACGCATCTTCGAGATGACGAGGCGATGGTCGGTCCACCCATCAGCCCCCGCAATCGCCTTCGTCACCAGCACGTCCCGCTGATCTCGCCTCCGGACGAGGACATAGTCCAGCAGGTGCCACTGACGCGACCGAGGATGCCTCCAGGTGGCCTTCTCTCGCTCCGGCAGACAGAAGAACGTGTTCGTCAGGATGAGGCGGTGTGCTGCGCAGGTGCGAAGCAGTAGCAGACCATTGTCGTTGGAGCCGTGGAGACCGTGAGGACCCAGCACTCCCCTCCAGGCAGTATGGTCTGTGCTGACGCGGGCGTTGAAGTCACCAAGGACAATCAACTTGTCCGCCTTCGACACAGTCGCCAAGAGGGCGTGCAGGTCCTCGTAGAATTTGTCTCTTGCGGCGGCGTTGGGGCTGGTCATCGTCGGAGCGTAGGCGCTGATGATGGTGGCGAATTTGCCTCCTTGCCGGAGAGGCAGGCGGAGGCCCATCGGGCGATCGTTGATTCCCTGCGGCAGACAGGGCAGTCGTCCCACGATGTCAGTCCGGATGACAAAGGCGACACCCGCGTCACGTCGCTCTGGCCTGGGTCGACCACTCCAGAAGAAGGTGTAGCCGGCACCCACCTCCTCCAGTTGGCCTTGTTCGGAGAATCGGGTCTCGCTGAGTGCGGCGATGTCCACCTTGTAGCGCGCCAGTTCTCGTGCCACTAGCGCCATCCTCCGTTCCTGTCGGTTGCTCCTCGGATTGTCTAAAAGCGAACGAACATTCCAGGCTGCCAGAGTGAGCGGGCTCACCCTGCCAGTCTGGCGACTGCGGCGGCGAAAAGTAGGAGTAGGAGAAGAAGAAGAATAGGCTGGAAGAGGAAGAGAGTGATTGTTGTTGTTGTTGTTGTTGTTGTTTCGATTTTGGCTGTTTCGACCGTGTGTTTTTTGTCTGTGGCCACGGCCAGCCTACAGACAGCGTGGTTCCCAGCGATATTTAGGGCACCTTTTCTAGCCCCCTCCCCCTCGCGAGGGCAGGCAACGCATCCCTGAACAGGGCTGCCCGGTTATCCCAGACGGCTGCCGGACTCCACTTTGGGCCACGACTTTTTGTTAGTGAGAGAACGACCCGAATTAGCCTGGGACCTTGGTGGTGGTGATGGTGATGTGATGGAGTGAAGTAGGAGAGAGCATACACACTACCTAACGCTATGGGACTTAGAACTAGAGTGGACAGGCGGACACAGTCATCAGTCAGAGACAAAGTGAGGGCACCACACAAAGTCAAGCACCGTAACACCTAGCTATTAGTAGAGAGTGGCATAGACTGACGGACAGACAATCGCAGCAGGCATCGAGGGTGTCGTTTATCTATTAACAGACAGACAGCATACAGAGGGCAGGCAGCAAGAGCAGCATACGACACGGAACTTCTGCAGACAAAAGGAAGAAACAGAGCAAATGCACTTACCTGAGGGGGAACTTACCTGGTGGCCTCCTGCGATGGTCCAGGCAGAGCCTCGTCTCGACGATGTCGACGCGAAGATCCATCCGGCCAGCGCAGACCACAGTACCGCGCGTGCAGGTGCACGCACGGATACCCTCACCTGGTTTAGCCCGCCGGTCGAGACGGTTACCCGGGGTGTGGCCGCTGAGCAGAGCCCAGCTACGTGGAGCCACAGGTGAGAGTTAGGTGCCAGCAAATGGACGCTAGGCGTAGTCTCACCTGCGAGCAAGTGAGCGACCACTACGACCATCACGTGGACCCACCGCTGACACCCCTACACCCCTCTCTCTCTCTCTCTCTCTCTCTCTTACACACACACACACACACACACACACACACACACACACACACACACACACACACACACGACAGTTCGTCCGTCGATTTCGACGATGACCACCGTGTGCCCCACAGACTGCATTGTGGGAGCAGGGACGGTGACTTGCGCAGGGGTTTATAGTGCCAGTAGACTTGCGTAGCATCTACCTACACTCTCTCCTCCTCCCCCGCCTGGGCCCGGTGTCAAGACAGAGTCAAGAAGACCGGAGACGGGGGAGGCCGCAGGTGGATGGCTCGGACGGGTCTTCGCCTTGGCGCTCCACTCCGCACCCCTGGTCCACACACCAAGACCAGGATTTTGACCACAAAACAATGGGGTGGAGGCAGTGGTCCAGTTGTGCGACGAATGCCGACAACAGGGTCCGCCAGCGCACCCCGGGAGTGTTGGCATTTGTTATTGCGCACAGATAACGCCTGCCAGAGTCCGATGTGGCCCACGTGTTGGTCCAGCGCATCTAACACGTGGCCGGTTTGGAGGGCACAACACACACACACACACACACACACAAATGTGGCCCCTAGTTGGTCCAGCACATCTGCCGCGTGACCCCTTCTAGTGGCAAAGCATGTCACACACGACCTGGTCCGAGTAGTGGACCAGGTCTTCACAGGATAAGGGGTGGCTCGGATACAACCTGTATCAAGTACATGTTGCCCGACCACTCTTATTCTTCCTGTAGTAAAGGGTGTTTGGTCGGATCTTATTTCGTAGCCGTACCTGCAGTAGACAAGCCCCAGACTAACCCCTAACCCTGACCACCTAACCACAACCCCTAGCAGGTACGGCTACGAAATAGGATCTTGCCAAGACAAACACTACCAGCACATATTATCGATGCCTGTTGTTTTCTCCATCGAAGTTTTCGTTGGTATAAGTATCGATGGTCTTCATCAATGCTGACATGACCACTCCCCGCATAAACAATAACCTCAGTCACTTTTTAGACCATTAAGATGAGAGAACTGTCAGGTTCGTATCGTCATTCGTCTTAGTACGTGTATTCCACAGCCCGTAACTCCACAACATAACCATAAAATATCTCTAAAGCCCACTTGCGCCGTTCTCAACGCACGCTTACATCTGACCGTGCATATACTGCTATCCCCCAGTCAGGCCATTTTTAGGACTGCGGGTCTATTTGCGCATGGCTTGTTGCCACCTAGTTACGGCTACGGATTCATTTTAGCATTTAACGTTCCGTCTCCTAAGGGTGTCTTTCAGTTCGTCTTGTCGAAAGTCTAAGTGTAGCTTAAAAAGATCGGGTGACAAAGCCACGCGAAATCTTAGAGGCATCTACGTGACCAAGGCGACGCACGTCGCTCGCAAACACTGCACCTCTGCGTACGTGACCACTTCGACGCGAGGCATGTGGGACGGCCTTTCACAACCTTGCTCGGCGCTGATTTTGATTGGCTGACATTCCACGTGCCTGGCTGTTGACTAGTCTGTTTCATTCGCCTGACTTCGGGCTTGGAGCGAAAATAAACAATGGAGGAAGAAGGCGCGCCAACACCACTTGTCAACAGTCCTCGTTTTTCCTGAAAGTAGAGTCTATTATGGAAAATGTACTATCCTGCAGATTGCACATAATCTCTTCGGTTATTGACGGCAGATGTAACGCCTTGGTTTTCGAACATTTCTGGCGTGCTTAGCAGCCTCTGAAAGTATTCTTTCCCGCACATCGCCAGAGGGATAGGACTTCATCTCAGACTTCATGTTATACAGGTGGGGATTCTAAGCGTTGTAGGGATCTCGTAGAAATCCCGAAACGTCGTCCATTGTAGACACCAAATTTTAAATGCACACTGCGCCCATACTGACTTTGGTTATTATGCTTAGTGAGAGCGTCACCCCAACCCCCTGCAGGTTGGTTAGCCAGTATTTCCTGACCGCTCGAACAACAGGCGTCGAATACAACCATAAATAGAGGGGTTGCTTGAAAACTACATTTGTGTTTAATTTAAAGTTAACCTGCTTTGTATACAGTTTGCCAAAATGATCAACCCTTAGGAAGTCATCGATAGCTATAGGGTAATGTAAGCGTGTACTACAAACTTAGGATCGAGCCGGTACACCCCATCCTCAATATCTACTGCAGGGTCTGTCCAAGCTGAGTGATCCATACTTTATTCTCCCCACGGTACAATTGTTCTTTTGAAGTCATCATTCTATCCAGCAAAGAAAAAGGTGCGCTAGTTGGTCGGGATGCGGACGGCAGGCAAATCAAAGAATCGGATAGCGAAATGTTCAAAGCCACTGTTCTGGAGTGGCTGGAACGATATGCAGCGGTAAGTTCGGTGTTTCAGTTTTCCGGCAGTGAAACGATGAGGGATCGCTGGAGGCTGTAATCGGTCTGCATCATCGTCTGTTTTGTGTGAATACGGTTTAAAAGCACTAAGATCGCTTAAAGTGCTCTGGTTGAATGGGAACCATTGACTAATCCGCCTGGATTTGACTCTGTGGCGGTGTATGTACCATTCTCTTCAACGAATCAGAATTATTTGTACCGATGGGTCACGGCTTCGGCTGGGAAGGAGTGACAGACGCGACCGGATTTGGAAGTCGAAGGACGAATGACTCTGTGGCGGAGTAAGTATATCAACTGTACAAGCTAATCTGATTCTATCCATGTTTGGGCAGCCGCCAGCAGGTCAGGAAAGAGCAGGAGGATTTGATCTGGTGCAAAGTAAACCTTACTTAACTGGCTATCGACCCATCAGGGGCTCCGTTCGTCATTTCCAGTCATCCCATCGATGCCCGTCATATGCACTCAGGTTGGCGTGAAATGGGCGCCCGAGCATTTGGCACTAGGTAAACCGCTGATAACTGAGGGAACACGGGATTCGACAGGAGCGCGTCTAAACATTTTACCGGAGCTAACTGATGTAAGTGAGAGAAGTACCAACGAACTGGACTCTTGCCCTTCAGTGGTAGAGGGATGAAATACAAACGCAGTAAATTGAAACCAGTGAACTCGACGTGGTACCGAAACTTGCGACATTTTGACCCATGGACATCTAGTGTGTTGAATTCTCTACTAGCTTGGATTAATTTCCCTTGACATCCCGGCCGGGTCTTCGTTGTGCTGACTGAGCTCAACGTCTGACAGCACGACCCCAGCTTGCCTCGCGGACCAAGGTAAAGATAAATTAATGCAAGTCCACTGATACGTGATAGAAGTAAACTATCTGGTGTGCACGTGCAATGATCGGACTACCAATGCCTGTTTTCTGTTCATATTAGGCATAACTTTCTGCGGTATTTTGAATCTTACTGCTGCATACAGCCTGGTGGTAACTGACAATGAGGGTAAATTATGTAGGCAAAGGACTTAAGGGTCGAAGTTATGATGCACTCTCTTCAAATAGTAGATTGGGAAAACGAACTACTGCTGACAGAGCTCCTGAACGGTGAGCCTGGTTTGTTGTGTACTGTTCTCATGCTCCGAATCCCCAAAACGAATTTATTTGTCTAAGCACGTGTGATTTCTTGCAGATACTCCCAAGAAACCTCCATGTGCAGAAGAAAATATATGGTGAGCATTGGTCCATCGAGGATATCTGATAGATAGGACGATTTGCGAAACCCAGGTGGTCGAACGAACATCCAGATTCACTTTAGTACATATGCTTGGTGGCACCAAGGTTAGGCTACCTAATATTTTGTTCGGTGAAAAATTACGACTACTATCCACCAAGACTGTATTGCTCAAGTTGATCGCCATCAGAAGAAGGGAAAAGCAGCAATGTAAAACCTTCAATTTCTCCTATTCCTGGGTAGGAGTATAAGTTAGCCGAATAGAATTCCTGCCTTAGGGTCATATCACAGTAACCTAACACAAAGAGTATTTTTTCTTCCATTCTAATCCAGAAAAGAAATCACCAAGATGTTTAGTACGGCGTGGAGGAACTAATTCGATTTACGCAGCATAGTTCTGGCTCTATTCACATATTTAGCGGTGTTTGTGTCGGCTCCCTATCATCGTTATACTTAGCGTAGGCTTTCGTAAATGTCTGTATTCTGACCACCGGTGCGTGGCTGACGATAAGCAACCTCCCATTATTGGTCAGGACGCTAATTTAAAACACTTTAATGTCCTTGGGGTTCTTGGCTCACACTAAGCTTGTTACAGCAAGTTCACCACACAGTCACCATTCCATTGGTCAACTGGAGTCGGCATCACGCGTTCTCGACCTGCTGCCGCGGCAGATACGTAGTTCCGGTGCATGTGGCGTGGCTTAGTTCAAAGCGTCGCCGTGCGTATCGCTGAGATCACGTAGGCATTGTTGGCTACAATTGAGCTCGACAGCATTTAGGAAACTTAAAAATTTGCGGCACTCTTTTTTACTTGGAATAGCCATTATTCCCCATATACGCACCAGGTAAGGGACACTATCCGATTATAGTGTCCGTTGTATCTGGATATTCCCGGGAGCTGTATCGCCAGTCCCGTTCTATTCCTTTATTTCCTCACCGGTGATGGAGGGCTCTACAATGAACGGGCTTTACGGTTATTTATATATTCTGGTCCAATTTCCAAGTAATCAGTCAGTCGGGTGGAGATAGGTGTGTGAATGGGTTTATTAAGAAGGCTTATAACTACAAACGATGGGAAAACTACTGAGGTGGAGCTGGAGGGCGGGACACGATCTTCGGCTGTTGACAATGCGGGGAAAATACGGAGTGTAAGCCACACTATCTTTTGGACAGAGTCCCTGCTCTCTTCCTCGTTTCCCTATATAGTAAATGATACTAATCCTACATGGACTTCAGTCATTCATCCGCTTAGAGGTGTCAAGAGCACCCAACCACAGGCAAGGGAGTATCTCGTTGACTCAGTCTGGAGTGGAGAAGAGGGATAGTGGAGGGGTTTTTGATTGTCAGTCAGGAGGGTTCTGCGGAGTGGAGTCCAGCGTATATCGGAGACATGGTTGCTGTGTGTTTGCTATCTGCACAGGAGTGCATGTGTCGTATGCAAGTACCTTCGTAAATACAACTTATCCAGCCTCCTGTACAAGAACCTAGAATGGAGCTAGGATGAAATCTAAGACATTCTTGAGTACAGAGAAGCACGAAGGAACGACTGAACACAGCACACTCTCCTAGGCAACCATAGGAACTGGGAAACTAAAAGGCTAATCTTACGGAGGAATTAGGCAAATAGTTCCCTTTTCTGACGCGCCTATCATTCTGCACTTTCAGATCATTCTCTAAGTTTGACCTCAACTGTGAAGAGAAAAAAGCAGAAGAGAGTCATAACCGTTGGAGTTGACCAATCATATGATAATCTTAGGCCTTAGTATTGGTCCTTCTCGCCCCGAGCTGTAACAAACTTTCGCCAATGCGCAGACCGCCCTATTTGCTTCGGAACTAGATCAACTAAAACTCACAACACTTCATCGCAAGGGCCCCCGCTGCAAAGCCACTTCAGCCTGTGCCAGACGCATCGATCTGTGGCCACTCAACCGACTTCGGCTGGGGCACATGTACATCTAGACGGCTACAGCGGTCCATATCTTAACACTCCAGCCTTTCAGCGATGTAAAATACCATAAGGTAGAGGCAGTCTCCCTTTCGGAAAAGACTTCGCACTGTCAGCACATGTCCTGGGCTTGCCAGCGTCCATGGCTGCCCGCGACAGTAATTCGGGGTTCTGCGCGCAATAAACCTTTCCCGCTTCCCATTCTGGTGTCCTGTCTCCTCTTGCTAACTGAGACTAGGCCGGACAATTGTGGAGCTCAACGTACGCACACAACTCGAGCCGCTTGACTCTTAATTGTGAATAACCCTGGGAGCAGTCGTTTTTCAGACGCTTCAATACATCAATGGATGGTAGTGAAAAGACAAAAGTTATCGGATAGGTTTAGTACGGTGCAACGCTGTAAACACCAGGTCCGACTGCAAATTACCAGCAGCGGCTGAATCTGATGTATGGCTGGAACTAAAGAATCGGTGTTGGTGGGAGATATTTCCAGTGATGGTTGAAAATTGGGTATTACCTTCCGTACGTGTCTTCCTATCTGACCACTACTGACATAGCACGCGTACTCGTTCTTAGTGGGGTTAAGTTTTGATTAGAAACACCGTACGGTTTCGTTGATTTATCGAGCATTTGATGGGTGGTGGCTCAAATCCATGCAGCCACAGGTTAGGAGAAGTGGGAGTTGATCGTACGAGTGTCCGACAGCAACCGTTTTGCTGGCTGCTTGTTTCGACCCGCGGCATAGACGGCACCTAGACCGAACTTGCGCCCAGCCTGAACGGCATGGGCCATCACTTACGACTTCGTTACCAAATTCTGCATCATTATTTCGTACTGGTGCCTCTATGTCCGTGTCGTACTCTCCGCAGCTCTATTACAGCCAGTAGGAAACCTAGGACGCTTCTCCATTGAGGACTACGCCGGGTATTGAACCGGACCGACGGGTGACTCATGTCCAAAGCAGCGTAAGAACACAAATAACGGCGTTAAACGTAATTTCCCCTTACATGATGTCGCGTCTTAACTTGGGCTTGCCGGCTTATTCGTTTCTTTCCTTGGAGATCCATGTGCTGCCCTAAACTAACTTTCGCGATCTACCATTGTTTCAAAGTCGCCCACTTGTAACTGGGGTTTCTCTATGAGTTTTTGCTTGTCGGCAATGCATGCATATGCAACGGCTTTCATGTTGCAGCTGACGGCTACTGTGGCAATCTAAAAGATGTTGCGCAGTCGTCGGATTTCCGGATGCCATCGTCAACTGGTTATCTGGCTGGTGGGGTATCGGTCCTAAGTTACTTCTTCCGTTATGAAGGGATATAAGGGAAGGTCGAGCACAACATTTTGTAACAACACTTTGAGTTTGGGCAACCGACCTCCTTTTTCCTGACCCTTTTCCATATTTTGGCGAGAATTCGGTCCCATCTCGTCATCAATACAATGGCCGAAATCTGCGGTCTGCGATTATGGACACAAAGCCTTTGGGACCTTTTAAAACGGCCAAACTACCTTGCCCGAAAATGGGTAAGTTCACCAATGAATAAACATTGAAGCAATCTGATGGGATGTTGAGGTGCGACTAACCACCGCTTTTACCATTCAGCAGTTCGCATGTTTTTTCGACGTCAATTTTTCAGAACTTGACCATGGAGGCGGGCAGATCTTGTGGTGGAAGTTCCTGGGTGTCTTCTCGGGTCCCTCCTTAAAAGTGCGCAGCTGTCCAGCTTCCTGCTCCTCCAGCTTCCCGCATATCTATCTTCCTCTGCGAAATCATCCCCCTCGATTCACTCCCTGCATTAAATTCCACAAATTATATTTCGGTCGTCGTGACTGACGATGTCTACTGTGTACTCCACAGCAGGGCGAGAGCAGGGATAGTGACTTTCGCGTGGATTAGTTTGCAGTGAGTGTAAACTTACGCTACATATCCCTGCGATGATCTAGCGCACCTATTGCGTTATTCGTTGTAAGGACAAAACTTCCACAGATGCAGCTCATTAAGTAACAGCCCTAGAATCGCTCTTACCTTCCGAGTACTCAACCGATCGCACCATCACTCACTAGTTTAGGCCTTAAATAGCCCTTTTTCGGAGCTTCTGTTGCTTTTAGTCTGGACGGTGGGTACTGCAGCTGCGCGCCTGAGAATGCTTCATCTTCGCGACGAGGGCCACACGAGCTCTGTCCCTTCATGTACGTCATTCCGGACAAGCAGACCGTGTCATGTGACGCCATAAGGCAACTGCGCAGCTCAAATGTTGGTCAGTCAGTAGTAGCTTCCGCACACACGTCACTGTCCCTGCACATGCACACACACCTCAGTGTAGCTCATACATTATATATCAATAAGTTTGCCTGTTACATGCTGCATCCCTAGTTTTTGGATAGGAAATTCGACTCCTGCCAGGCACAGTACACCCCTACGCGATTAAACCTTTAAGGCCTTGACTTGATTTTACAAATGTTCGACCAGAACGGGACTCTGGACCACTGTAAATTAGTTCGACGAAAGTCAAACTGGGTCACTAGTTACAAAGTCACAAATTGTCATCACGATGCAGTGTTCTTACGAGCTTATATGATAAGCACCAGGCTCCTTGGCCGAGATCAGGACGTTCGCCGACTGTTCAACCATGTCTAAGAGAGGGAGGCTATGACGTTGGCCATTTTATGTGTTGTCGGGAGAAAGTCCAAGACCCTTGTTCCCCAGTCCGTGAACAATTCAGCCTGAAAAATATGGGCGGCCGTGACTATCCGAACGCGTGCGCCCCTACTGCAGTCCGTCATGCAATCGGTTGGGCTGCAAGACCAACGTGTGCAGGAAGTGAAGGCGAACAAATCTGAAGTGAGATGCTGGGCGAAAATATCTTAGGTCAACGGCCACAAAGATAGGAACGAAAAAATCCGCCCTTGGTAGATTATTCACGTGCCAGTCTCTAGTAGCACTGTCCTCGTCTTCCTTTACCAGAATCGTTCATACTAATCCAGACACAACACTTCGGGGTGAGTGCCTCACGCATGTGGACTTTCTGTAGTCCGCCCATCTGGAGGTCAGGATGCTCAAGTAAGCGCCAGTTTTCAATTATTTCAACACATCCGTCCTCCCCTTATTAAAGCGTAAGCTTTATAGTTCACTTTTTACATTGAGCCCGTTGAATACTGGGTCACCGACAAATCAGGCATCTCAGTCAGTCCCAACCCCAATTCTAAGGTGTAGTTGATAGGTCCAACGTTAGTCACGATGAAAAACGAATCCACGCTGACGGACGCTTGTCTAGCCTGTTAGGCGCGTCAACGGGGACCACGGATCAATGGTCAGCCACTGGTGGTCAATGAGACAGGCATGGTGACACGGGCGACCCAGACTCCATAATACAGCCTCTTGCGGGACTCACTGGTCCCAGGTAACGGACAGCCAGACCTGACGCTCGAAACTAAACAGTAAGTCAGTCGAGTCTAACGAAAACACACGCACCTATGCTAACGCGTTCTTGAGTCTGTGAAGGAAACGAAAAGCACAATTACTATGCTCTCACCACTCACTTCATACTACATGACAAAACACAAAAGCAGTAGCTCAGGAGACCCAGCCCTACTATTCAGACGAAAATATCCGGCGGGGCTTTCGTCGACTTCCTTACACACAACGGTGGCGAGTCTTGTCTACATGCGATCACAATAGACCTGACTCGGTATGCACCACCACTGACCGGCCCTCTTGGCTCCCGACCCCATAGTCGGAGCCGGCAAAATAGCAGGCGCTGGGGTAACTGAGCGCGGAATAAGACGTCTTAAGACGCTAGACTCAACACCCTCTGATCAGAGTAAACCACGGCACGGAACCAGTCAGCCCAAGTTCTTGGCAAACACAGGTAAACAGATCGGATGCGGAGCGCGCTTTATGTTAAGTCGGTTTGAGCGCCACCGGACACCTTCGAGAATATTACACAAGACGCCACGAATCCCAAGAACGAAAAACGTAGACGTAAAAAAGACTTGTGGCCTGCGTGCTCAATTTAAATTGCGAATCCCTGGAATGGAAAGGATATTACTGACGGACTCCTGACCTCACGGAGGTAACCAAATGTGTGCAGCGAAATACCAAGTTTCAAAAACGACTCCCCATGCTGCTGCCAATACCAGAAACCGGCGTCAGGTCAGATCGGAAGAGTAAAAACCAAACTTTGGAGAGGAATTATTTGAAATAATCTCAAAGCACAAAGTTGTTACTTCGAGAAGAGCGAACATGATAACATGACTACGTGTGAAGGAACAAGGAGCACGGTAGGATGCTCAAGGATTCCTGAATTTTTCACCTGCGTAGACAGCCTTGGGACCGAGTTCTTCTTCGATTCGCAGAAGCTGATTGTATTTCGCCAGACGTTCTGAGCGGCACGGTGCACCCGTCTTGATTTGACCGGTTCGCAGACCAACGACGATGTCGGCAATAGTAGAGTCCTCCGTCTCACCGGAGCGGTGCGAGACCATTACGCCCCAGCCAGCCTTCTTTGACATATTGCAAGCCTCGATTGACTCAGTGACGGAGCCAATCTGATTGACTTTTAGAAGGAGAGCATTACAGGCTTTGCTGTCAATGGCCTTTTGCACGCGTTTCGGGTTGGTAACGGTGAGATCGTCGCCGACAATCTGCGCAGACAAACATATAAGCAGTTATGCGACTAAGTAGAGTTAAGTATGCGAAAAGCACGGCAGGAAAACTAACCTGGATGCCAGACTTGCCCGAAAAGGCAGTCCAGGCGTTCCAGTCATCCTGGTCGAAGGGATCTTCAATGCTAACGATAGGGTATTTCGACTTCATTTCCATGTAAATGTTGGCCAGCTGGTCAGCGGTAATGAACTTGGACGGGTCAGCATTGGGGTTCTTGAAATCGAGGTTGTACTTCCCATTCTGGTAGAATTCGGACGCAGCAACATCCATTCCTATCTTTACTTTCCCGGTATATCCAGCCTTCTCGATCGCAACCTTCAACAGTTCTAGTCCCTCCATATTATCTTGAATGTTAGGGGCAAAGCCACCCTCGTCTCCGACGTTGCAGGCGTCCAGTCCATACTTGGCCTTAATGACGCTTTTCAAGTTGTGGTACACCTCGGAGCCCATTTTCATGGCTTCGGTGAAGGACTTTGCGCCGACAGGGAGGATCATGAACTCCTGCATGGCTAGCTTGTTACCGGCATGGCTTCCACCATTCAAGACGTTGAAGGCAGGCACGGGCAAGACGACCTCCGCGTTGCCGGCCAGGTCAGCTATGTACCGATAGAGAGGGAGGCCCTAAAAATGTGATGGAAGCAAGATAGAACGAGGCTCGGACACAACAATTAGAATATAAGGGCAATTCTGGACTTGCCTTCTCTGCGGCACCAGCCTTACAGACGGCGAGGGAGACGCCGAGAATGGCGTTCGCGCCCAGTTTGCCTAGAGGAAAAGTGCGAGGGGGCTTATCAGAACTGCACCAGCAAAGCGGCATTGGAAGTACAAGAAAAATGCTGGGAACCTACCTTTGTTTTCAGTCCCATCCAGTTTGATCATGAATTCGTCGATCCTCTTTTGCTCTGTTACTGGGATATTCTCCTTGATAAGAGCAGGAGCAATAACCTTATTGACATTGTCGACCGCCTTAAGGACACCTTTGCCCATGTACTGGTCCTTGACACCATCACGCAACTCCACGGCTTCATGAACACCAGTGGAGGCACCGCTGGGGACAGCAGCGCGGAACATGCCTGACATGGATGGGAACAAATTGGTCAGGTTGACGTTACTCCACAGACAAATTATAACGTGATAGTCTAGTAAACATACCTTTTGCAGTCTTTAAATCGACTTCTACAGTCGGGTTGCCCCGACTGTCGAAGATTTGACGAGCATGGATCGACTGAATGGACATAGTGCGGATGAAGATGTTAGAAACTAAAGGACGAGAGAATTCGAGGTGGGTTAGTGGGGTGTGACAACAGAACATTGCAAGTATAATATTGGACTGAAGTTCCGGTGCTGAAAGGGAAGTCTAGAAAAAGGCATCCATAATAACATCAATCCAAGGTGTCGGGCAACGGTCGGGGGTCGGAAGGTCGAGATATCAGCGTCCGGAAGATTTAGAAAACAAACAAAAAACGAAGACGACCCAGACCCATCGCAAAACGTCGCAAGAGCATCAGAGTTGACACAGTCACAGCATCGGGACTGAACACTCGAAAGACGTCAAGCGGGAAGGGATTTTTGCAGAAAACACATTTTAAGAGAGTGAATTAAACAAACGCACGAATGTCTTATCTAGAACAGTACCCGGGTCAAATTGTAATTAACTGCAACTCATCTTGGAGACTGGAAACTTCCGGGTTTGCGAGTGGCTGTCCGACTATTAAAGCTAGGTTACTAAAAAGCATGTGGGTGAGGAGTCCCCGACGGTTGCGCCCTGAAAAACTGTTTGCAAAGAGATGCCGGGCAACTAGAGCAGGCATATACTTGGGTGGTCAAGAAAAGAGACTTGAGTGACCCCAGACAGGATGGGAACACCCAGGAAGCCATGCCGTTCACTATGAACAACGGGAAGACACCAGTCACTGAGACACTTGTTCTTAAAAAACATTTGCGGGCTCTCAATCAAAAAAACTATCCTAGATATCTGACTAGGTTCTATCACTGACACGCTCCTGCGAGAAATAGGGTTAACTGCGACCCAAAGCCCATAGGATACATAGAGGAATGAACAAATTAGACGCATGAGGACCGATTATCAATGTGGTGGGGGCGGGTACGGTTTGGTGACATCGCTAGACATATTAACTTACAAAGACGGAGAAACGTCAGCTTAGAACTAGGGAAAGTCATGCAAAACAATGAAAATGAAGACGACGACGGCGGGAGAACAGACACAAACCTCGGACAGCGGAGCAGAGAGTGCTTGAGTGCACGCGAAGGTCAGTTAAAACTTACTTTGTGAATTAAAACAATACTGAGGTCAAGTAAAGTTGCTCGGGGTTCACTTTTATTTTACGATGTTAGGCATAACCCACTATCTGTCTTCTCTCTTCAGAGCCGCTTTTCGGCTCACGTGGAGGAATTCATATCCCGTCTGGATCCGACGTTGATGCATGTTGTCGGCTAGAAGAATGTAGACAGTAGATATTCGGATCAGTACATTTGCCCGTTCCTTCATATGAGGAATATATGACTCATAGCTATGTCTGGCAGATTTCGACTAATTCATATTGACTCGAATGTGAAAAACTCTGCGAATTGGTGGGATTTATACCTACGACAGTGAGGTGAATGCTTTAGTACAGCTAACGTTCTAAGCACCTAAGCTACCAGCCCCCGCTGGACGACGCGAGTTTAATCACATTCGGGTCAAGTTTGCCCGCCCAACCTACTGCAACGTCTAAAATCCACCAAACCTGATACAGTACGTTGACTGCTCTCTGTCAAAATAGAATAGTCAGATGCCGTAGTGTAATGGGGCCCCGACGGGTCTTTAATAATAATAATAATGATAATAATAATAATTATTATTATTATTATTATTATTATTTTTTATTACAGATGCATGAGACTCGGTGACTGTAGCCCAGTTAACAGAGATTGTATCCTCATGAAGCGTACTATTTATCCTGTCAGAATCACCCGGTCAAACTTCCAGCCACACGTTTGGAAATGAGAAACATCTTTTACAAATGTATTTTGAGGGAATTGCACCACAACAACAGTAGTTACACAAAGCACCGCACAGGCTCATCGCATGCCGTAGTCCGCTTTTGTGAAATAGATTAACAAAAGACCCCAGTGACTGAGTCAGGCCTTACGAATTGAATTGAACAAAAAATGGAGGTTGTGGGTGAAATCTCTTCCTGAATGGAACCCAACATCAATACGTGTACACAAATTTAGCGAAAACTCAAAGTGGATTTGTTGAAAAGTGCTTCATAGAAATCAAAGTCTTTTTACGGTTACATCAGACAGAACTTGCGAAATAGGGATCCAATACTTCTGCAGAGGGCCGCTGAAGGCACATACCGCACAGTAGATGGAGTGGACTCTGATCGTCTTTAAGATAGCTTTTCACCAGGGAGACGGGATACAATCCTGTGGAAATAGACTTCGAAGTGGCTACAATTATTGGGGTCGTTTAATTAATCGTAAAGGTTTTTCTAAAGGAGATACTGCTGGGAAAGTAGTTCAGACAGCTGTGTCCCGATAAGATGCAGGTGAAGACATTGGTCGGGCTCGCCGGCGAATCGGTAAAGCCAGTCTCTATTGCACTCCAGGAATCCTTTGAAGCCGGATGTTTACTGGCCATTTGGAAACAAGCATGGAAAGCACCGTTGTATAAGGGCTAAAGTCGGATATGCGCAGGTAATTACAGACCAATTAGTTTGCCTTGTTTAATTTCCTCGGTCACGCCCTCGTTTTTGTCATCGCGTCGTGATTCGACAATAGCCAAATCCGCAATATCAAGCTTAGATCTCATCAAACGGACCCCTGCAAAGTTCAATAAAAAGTGTTTCCATAAGGTCTTTGGGACGTTTGCGTGACTTCAATTAGGGTATGCCATTCATGCCCAGAAACCATGAAGTATCAAAGACTACTGCGTCCGTATAAAATCTCATGGTGTGCAAACAAGCTAGTTCATGGTCAAGACTCACTGGCATACAAAACAGGATCCTCTAATCTCGACATCTTCCCTCTGGATCATAGACAACTAAGAGGCAACCGGACAAAAATGTTTTGCACATTGTTGTGTCAGGACTGTTGCCTTGCATCTGGCGACTTCTTTGACCGGACCGAAAATACTAGCTTGCGAGTACATCCCCTCAAACAACCCGTGATTGGGGTAAGACGGAATTCAAGGAGGCTCTTAGTCGGTAGAGTGATTGCGGCATGGAATGCTTTGCCTGCGGGCGTCCCTATGTCCCTATCTGTAGACATTTTTAGGAGGAAGCTTAGCCAGTACAGCCATACGCACCCCATGCCATCGGAAAGTGACGCAATTCTTACTCTGCACCACCCTCTCTGGCAGTAACACACTCTCAAGCATACCAAGCATTGTGTTTTAGTGAATGATTATAAATATTTTGCTAACTGCCTCGACGTAAGCCAGCGTCACGTTCAGCACTAAAAAATGCAAAGGCGGTCTGGTGAGTTCGTAAGCCAGCTCCTTCAGAACTTTTGCCGGAATCTGCTCGGGACACGGAGACTTACATTCCCTAAGCGCTAGAAGTTCCGTCCTCACATATTCTTTCGTGAAGTCAATGTTTTCCATTTATTCGTCAGTTGTTCCAGTACGCAATCCAGCCTCGTGAAAGTTCGTTTCATTAGTGGAAACAGATGCGAAAAACCAGCTTAGGTGTTCTGACTTAGCGTCATTTTCGATAATATCCTCATTGGTTTCTCCTTTCAACACTGAGACCGTCTACTATTGATGTAACTTAAGAGTACATTTGGTTTATCGACGGCCCGTTCCATAAATCACGTTTCATACTCCTTCAGCGACCTGTGGATAGTCAGCCTTACCTCGTTTATTTTTCGACGAATATGCTCATAATTAGAAGGTTGTTTTGTTTTTGCGTACATTCTCAATAGTTTACTCTTCGGTTGACCTCTTTCTTTATGTCTCGCGTTATCCAGGCAGGACGATTATTTTTTGGACTCTCTTTGACAGACAGTTTCGATGAATGACGTCGGTTACAAGTCCATTAAGATTGTTCCAAGCAGCATCTGGATGTCCGGTAAGAACATCATGCCAGTTCACTACCGATAATTCACTCCTCATGCCGGTAACATTTCCTTACCAGAAATTCAGCCGAGTCTCAGTCGTATACCTTTGTTGGCTGCATAGGATGTATTCCCAAAACAGTATGACATGGACACTCTTACTGAGCGGTGCTATGGGCCTAAGTTCAGCAGGACTAGTAGGGTATTTTGTTAGGAAGAGGTCCAGACAACTGTTCTTTGGTCCTCTCTGATCCTGGTTGGAAACGAGATATTCTGTACGAGAAAGAGGTTAGCCATTAGTTTCAAGAGCCTGGAATAAAGGGAATTTCGTGAACAACTTACTAATAAATTGTTCCAATCGACCATCTGTGCGTTGAAGTCTTCGGTTATCAGTACCTCTTCTTTTTGTGCCATCTCTTTAATTAACCCAATCATCGCCTCGTAAACCTCAGGAGTTTGACTGGCTAGCCTGTATACGGTCAGAAAATTCCCATTGGGTGCATCATGCACCCTTAGTTTTAACCATAGTGCTTCACAGTCGCGGGAGCAATCAGTTTGGTACTCTGACGCGATGACTACCCTCTTGACGTAGATCGCTAGTTTCCTCCTTTTTATGCAGTCTGTCTCGGCGAAAAAGTTGGTATCCATCGAGTGTAATTTTGGCATCCAAGACTTCGGGCTGGAACCACGTCTCTGTGATAAAAATGACATCCGGCTGCGTGACTTATATTCACACTTTCATTTCATCTATCTTCTGGAACAAACTTTGAGCATTTGCTTAAAGAAAGCGGAGCTTAGTCCGTGCAGATTCTCGAACGATTTTTGGGTCGAAGTTGCTAGATATTTCGTGTGAGTTTTCGGGTCCAGTGTCTTCGTCCGAGTCTACTGCTATGTGATCGAACTGGACGTCGTTGTGTTGACCGTCATTTCTTCTGGTCGGTTAGACAGACAGGAGCGTTCTTTCCTTATAATCTGATTGTTCACTGCGACAGTGTTATTGATTATCACCAGAGGAATAAATTCCGAACATTTACGATTTTCTTACTCATCGTTCTTAGGTTTTTCTACCTGAAATTGTTTCTTCTGAGGAATCTGGCCTTGAGTTTCCTCTAGTTCTCCCGTTCCGCCGATGATAAATCCCGCTGAAGGAAATTGTTGGGTGGGCATCTCGAAGTGCAGGTTTCCTCCTCATCAGTAGTGGAACTCGTTCTTCATTTTCGACGACAATTTTTAGTGGTCTATGATGGCTCGACACGCCGTTCGAATCCTTAGTTGGTCCTATTCTGAAAGCTATCAAGATTATCATGTTCTCGTCCTCATGTGATAAGGATTTAAGATTTTGTTGGGACAATTATATATTGTAGTTTATTCTGTTCTTCGGGATTTCCGAAGTATACGCAGGCATAGCCTTTACGATGATGCATTTACTGCGACCAAATTAGGGCACTGTCATTTACTTTTATACGAAGAGTCTGCATCACGCTAATTTTTGTTGTCATCACTGTCCAATTCATAGGCAGTTGTCATGGTATAGTCACCGTAGGGTTCCACGTTTATCCAGGTTTCTTGGTCATGTGGTACCTCTTTTGGCAGTGAGACATTTTTTTGCATCGTGTGTGGATTCTACTCTCTCATGCTGACGTTCTGGCCTACCTTGTCTCTTCGGGATGCTTCGAGACGTCTCCTCGTTTTTTGATATCCCCTTCGATCATTTTTCTCTCGCAAATGAGACGGGTCATCGATTGTGATTAGGTCCGTAGACGAGCCGTCCTCTTTTTCAGGGGCTAACACAGTTACTGAAGTTGTGTTGACATTTTTTCTGATTAGCTTCTGAACCTCCCACATAGCCACTTCTTTCCTTTCGGCTGAATGGTGAGACAGTTTCATAATAATAATTTTTTATTAAAGACCCGTCGGGGTTCCAGCAGATTCCCCATCTCATTTCTTAGATTTCTTATATCCTTCTCCACCTCCAAGATTTCCCGAAGAAGCCCAAAACATGACGCACAGGTTTCGTCTTCGTATTTGGCATCCAATTAAGCTAGTAAACACCTTACATGTTGGGCGGGAGGTGATTTGACAGCAGGATACTTATTACAGTAGTCACTTTTTACAGCGTCTTACGGTTATTGTATCATTTTTGTCAAGCCGTCTGCTGCGCGTAAGTGGCCCAGTGGTAACAACGCTTTCGGCACCACTCTTTTGCCCAGGATCTATCCTGGCTTGAGGTGGACCTTTTGCTCAATGTTTAGAGGACCCTTAATCGACTATCACTATTAAGTCAATAAACTGAAAACGTTTTTGACGGTATGGAAGCGATTTTAAGCTAGGCCAACGGTATGAGGTAAGTAGCAAGAGGAGAGCCGTTCTTGGATCTGGGAATCTCGCGGCACTGTTGTCAGAGATGTAGTCGGAAGGATATAGGTTTTTCTAACGAAACTCCTGTTTTAATCCTGTGAGAATCGAGATATTGGTAAGAATAATCAAATTCTTAATTCAGAAAGGCCGTCAGGGCGTCCAGTACGCAGGAGTCTCGAAAAAAGGAGCCTCGGAGGTCGAAAATATCAAACCGCATTCTAAAGACGCGCCTTACTTACGGCACGTATGTAACATTAAAACCTTGCTCACAGACTGCTGAAAAGGAGGATGAGAAATGATCCTGACTGATAGACGTCGTCAAATCTTATTAGGGAGAAATACCCTGTACTGAATACAAATTTCTTGCTTCCGAAAATCCCCCTCCCCGCGCCATCAGTATCTTTGACAAAAGGTGGAACCAGACAAATAAATGAGCTATTTGTCCTAAAGTTTTCCGCCATTTTTAGAGGTTCTTTTTCATTCAGTCCAGTGTGTTTGAGGAAAATAAGCTAAAATGTCTAAGCTCTCTAAGTGTCACACGTAAATCGGAAGAATTCGTTTCAAAGCAAGAAAATTACTCTAAAAGGTAAAGACAGACGTTATTTCCCATAAGCATTTATGTCTTTGAGGTGACGCAGTTAAGTAGTGTAGCTGCTGCTAAACTGTGTGTCTGTCAAGGCGGTGTTTGAATGTTTCTACAGAATGAGATATAACAAGCGTCCCGTGCAGGTTATTACGTGGCTCAACTACACACATCACTTTCTTAAATCCAGTCTTCCTTGAGACAAACGTAACTTAGAGGGATGACCCGAGAGGTCGGCTGTAGTGGCGATTTGCAAGAAGTTCCCACACTCTGGCACATTTTGAACAACGCACGATACGGAGAACCTGTGGCAAGTCCTCGCGCTCGGAAGATAGAGATTAAGGTTAATGAGGCGGGTCTTGTATGGCAGTACTGCTTGACTTCTAAGTACTTTCATGCCTCAGCACTCTTTAGGGTAGGTTAAAATTCTGTTGTGTCCAGAGTCTCCAGGCTTAAGTCGCATATTTACGATGCAGCCCTGCAAGGCACTAAGGATTTTGGAGGAGCTGTTTTCATCGAAGACTGCAAATGCCTACTTGATGGCGTACGCCATCGGAATTGCGGTCTTGGCGCATTGCAACAGTAGGCAGAAGGTTTTAGAATGTTCTTTCTTCAAACACCGTGACCGTTCTCTGTTTTTGCTTTTCGGGGATGGGAGTTCGTTCAGATGATAGATGCGCATATCAAGGAAGTGGTTTCAGTCTCCGAGACACAGGATCGTGCATTCCTTCTAGCAGAATGACGGAAGCCATCCGCGGGACCATTCTTCCAATCAAAATAAATTTTCTTGAACATCTGCTACATCGGCATCACCGTCAATGGCTTTCCATATTTTCATTTCGTCCTCAAATATGGCAAACTTACAATCCCGTCCTCGTAGACTATCCCTGATAAACGAGAGAAAGAGGCTCGGTCATAGTACGGAAAACTGTAAAATTCCACTTTCTATGATGGTGCATCTTGATTACTGCTGCTCTGACTACGCAGGAAACTTTGAGAAAACCGACGAAGAAATTTCCGGCTTATTTAAGTAGTTTGACTCTGATACTAATCACTGTCAACTTGTACAGGACAGGATGGTACGGAGCATTATAGAAGGCCTTCCTAAAATCAGTGTGATCGACATGCGCAGTGCGTTTTTCATTGAGCACATTTGTCCAGCTTTGCACCAAGTAAAACAGGTTTGCTACATACGATCGTCTCTTACGAAACCACATCATGTACTTAACAAGAGTCTGTGGGTTTCAAAATAACTTCTCGATGCCTTTTTGATGGTCATCTGCACGCCTTTGCAGCAGATTAATTCCAGACCGACGCATCTGTAGTTGGTTGTAAGTGCAGGACTATCGCTTTTTTTAAATCTGTGTAATGTGTGCTGTCTTCCTATCCACGGGAAGAACTCCAGCATTGAACTGTTTCTGGCATAAGGTGAGCAACTCCAAAAGGCAGTTTTGCTGGACTCTTGTCCGGACCAGGCGGTTTACATTCCTTCAAGCTTTTTGGTTCTTTAATATCGCCTCTTCCCGGAACAGAATAGTTCCAGTACTTAATGTTTCCATGCTCTCGTAACTAGGTGGATTAAAGCCCGCTTCTCTCGTTGAAACATGCCGGACGAGCTGCGAAAATGCTTGACTTTGTTTGTATTACCCATATCTCGAGACCCTCATCATTCCTCATAAAAGGGACCCGGTTTCCGTTATTTGCAAGTAGCTGAAGAACCTTTAAGGATTTTTGACGACTCCGTATAGCAAATAGCTCTCGAAATTCCGTCATCTTTAAAAAATCTTATCTTTAACTTTGTTCATCTGAGCTTTGTATTAATCAAATCCTGCGCTTTCGTTCGCGCAAAACTTCTTCTTGCTTAGATCGCCCGTTGGCCATTAAAGCCGGTTGGTGTTTCGGGTCTTGATAAGGGACAGTGACATTTTTCCAGATACAACAAACGACTCTTTAACGAATTCCGGTTATCGGTGACATTTTTGGGGAAGACGTAGAGGCGGGAGAATTGTGATGTTCATTCGAGAGGGCATTGGCTACGCCACTGACCTGTCCTCAGCAAAGAGGAACACTGGTCACGAAATCCTTAGTTGTGAACTGAAAGTACCAAACCAACAGTACCACCATATTGCCTTGGTATACAGACCCCCAAGACAGCAGAAGGACACACACGATGCACTCGTCTCTGAGGTAAAGCGAATCTGCCATAGTAAACATAGAATGCTCCTTGGAGGTTTTGTTTTTGCAGACATCGAGTGGGAATGGATGCACTGCGTGCGATCGGAAAACTCATTTGGACAGAAGTCACTTTAGTTGGACACGGACGAATTCCTCATTCAACATGCTACTATGGATGCCTGATTCCGCAGTGAACATCCGTCAAATTATTTGAGTCTCATCATTACCAGTGATGAAAAGCGCATCCTTAGATTAACTTCTAACACGCCCCTGGGCCGAGGTAGTCTTGCATTCTTGATTGGGAGTACAGTCATTTTTTGTACCCGAAATTCGCAAAGTAGATGAGAGGAATGTATGTAAAGGGAACCATTCCCGAATGGAAAATCTGCTAAAGAAGAAGAAATGGAACACTGCACAAGCGCCTAATCCAGAAGGTGATTGATTCATTTTCAAGAAAATAATGAAGCTCATGGTAGACAGCTGTTGCCCATTCAGGAGGAGATCGAGTACTTCCCGAGCAGAGTGAGTGACGTCAGAAATAAAGAAGAGCCTTAGACTGAAAGACAGGACTTTGGGAAAAATACGCCAGAGGTCAACAATCAGAGCATGTAATTGACATTAAAGAGCAGAGGAATATATGTCTGGATCGACTGAGGTGGGCACGAACAAAATTCGGGCCAAAAATTCCTAGAAAATATCGCGAAATTCCAAAAACTCTATGGTTATACGAATAAGGTGAGACGCAACAAGGAATGCATTCCCCTCTAAAGGATTGCCAGGGAAACGAGTTGTCTGATAATTCAGAAAAGGCTAACCTGTTACCCGATTACTTCATGTCCGTGTATGCTGAGGAGCCGGCTTTTGCTGAGAGAATTTACCCCAGCTGCTAAATCAAGCAATACAGTTAGCACGCTGGCCTTCACAACAGACACAGTAAGGAAACTTTGAGACAAATACAGCCCAATAAATCGCCTGGTCCAGACGGTGTACTCGCGAAAGTCCAGAAGCAACTCTTAGACCAATTGGTGTCTCCGCTATCCATGGTCTTCAAAAATTCGATGGAGGCTGGAACTCTGTCTACTGACTGGAATCAAGTTGACTTAAGCCCTATATATGAAGAAGGCGGCAGAACAGCCGCAAATAATTTCAGACCAGTGAGTTTCACAAGCATCTGCTGCATAATGATGGAGAAGATGATAAAAACGGAGTTAATGCGGCATCTTGAAGAAAACGACTTGCATCAGCATGGACTTACATTTAAATTACGCCGAAACGGCGTGAATGGGAATATGCTGAAATAGTTAGCCAACTTTCTTGCATGCAAATCTCAGCGTGTGTTAACTGGTGCCTCCAAATCGAAGTGAGCAACCGTTCACAGTGCCGCTCCGCAGGAGAGCGTTCTGGGTTCAAATCTCTTCTTAATATATAAAAGAAACAAACGCAATAAAATGATTTTAATTAAAACCCATCGGGGTCCCTTCAAAGCAAGTAAAAATAAATTTCCATGTAAATTTTAGATGCGACAGGAAGAACGTGTACAATATCCAATGCATCGTTACTGGATAAGTAGTCCGTTAGGAAAAAATGTGAGCGAACAGTGAAAAACTCCGTTATATAATAATCAAAATGACTGAATTAACTTTAAAGGAGAACAAAACGTCGCTCATTAAAAGGATATAGATGCGCGCAGAACCGGCGCGCATGTGACAGTGTATAACGGATTATAAACGGACATCGTCAGTGCAGAAATAGATGTCAGCCTTCAGGCGTAAGTATGCGGGTTAGACAGGATTGACGTGCATGCGATATTGTATAAGGGATTCTAAACGGACATCGTCGGGGCAGGATTGATACACCGGATGAGACAATTCGCGTCAGAGTGGCGAGACGAAAGGAACCCAAACGCGATCGGCCACAGTCGGCCTCGAGTCCAGTCGAGGAGGGCGCAAGGGAGATACGACCAAACTGCTAGCAGACGGCAAATACGGAGGGTCCTGTGGTGGGCGTCGACAGACCGCTTGAGGTCGAAATGAGGAGATGACATCAAGAATCAAGAAAATCGTCGCCATGGGGAGGAATGATAGCAGTGAATTTAGCAACCACTTCAAAACAGGGAGTTGTGAAGATAGATGTGAGGGTTTTCGCTTGATTTACCACTAAATCCCAGGAGGGCCCTTTTCTACGTCAAGAGGCCGAGTGCTCAAGAATGAAACGGTCAGTAGTGACTTTATACTTTCCGATGTAAGGTGTTTGCGTAATGTCAATTTGGATACCCATAACTTAGGTGATGAACTAAGTTCGGGCAGAAAATTATTCCAAAGGAAGGCATAATTGGAAGCAAAACAGAGGAAGCGCATAGATGTGGTGCAAAGAGGCGGCGGAATCAGCATGGAGGAGTTGCGCGTGGCACAACACCGATCTCTCGGAGTGAGAGTATCAATGAGCGGAAGAATGGAGCTAGAGTTAATGCGAAAAAGGAAGTAAAGGCTAGCTTCGAGTCTTCTAATCTAAAAAAACTTGATATTCGCCAGCTGACATCTCTGAGTATACATAATACCGGATGCGACTTGAGAGAACAGTTTCGGGGTGAGCATTTTCGATTTTATTCGTGTCAGGCATTCATTGTGCAAAAGAAAGGACAGCAGTGTTCGAGGACTGGAAGAACCAACATTTGATTGAGTGTTAGCTTCATTTCCGGAAGGAAACAATTATGCGATATGAATCCACATATCTGCGCGGCTTTTGCAGAGATACTATCTGTATGAGGTGATAAAGCAAGGTTATTTGTATAACGTAAACCTAGGTCCTTTATGGTGAAGCATTCTGAGAGTGGGTTATTCTGAA
>CACRXP010000003.1:3717197-3743567 GCA_902702965.1 Spirometra erinaceieuropaei
TATTGTCACCAAGGACAACTATCTCACCCGTTTTTGGCACAGACGCAAGTAGGGCGAGCAGCTCCTTGTAGAATGCGTTCCTGGCTTCGTCAGGGCTGGTCACCGGAGGGACGCAGATGCTGACGATGTTACCAAATTTGCCTCCCCGGATGGACAGGTGGATGCTCATCAAACAATCGTTTGTGCCCTGCGACAGACAGGGCAGTCGTCCCACGATGTCGTATCGGATGACAAAGGCGACGACTGCGTCCCGTCGCACTGCCTTGGGCGACCGCTCCAGAAAAAGGTGCAGCCGGCACCCACTTCCTCCAGTTGGCCTTGTTCGGAGAACCGGGTCTCGATATCCACCTTGTAGAGCGCCAACTTGCGAGTTACTCGTGTCGTCCTCCGTTCCGGTCGGTTGCTTCTCGGATTGTCTAAATAGGAACAAACATTCCAGGCTGCCAGAGTTAGCGGGAATGGTGGAGTACGTTTGCGAGTGGAAATAGCGTTACCGGCTTTGGTGACACACACAACGACGGATACCGTCAACCTGGTTTAGCCTGCCGATCGAGGCGGTTACCAGAGTGTGGCGCTAGGAAGAGCCTAGCTTCGAGAAGCCGCAGTTAATGGTGCCAGCTAATGCAACTTAGGTGTAGTCAACACCTGCAAGGAAGTGAACGGCCTACTACAACCATCATGTGGACCCACACCTGGACACCCCTTTCTAATGGAATAATCACATACAGGCGTACTACTACTACTACTACTACTACTACTACTACTACTACTACTACTACTACTACTACTACTACTACCACTTCATCTTTGGTAATATACCGGGAACTCTTTCACAATTCACATATTCTTGCAGTAACCGGAAGATGTAAGTGCGGCTAAGGACGTGTATGCTGATTTGGGTCTGTTAAAGGAATTGAATAGCGGTGTTTCTCATCGCAGATACCGCAAGTACAGTAAATCGGGAGATGCGAGTTGATGCTATAGGATGATTGTTCTAGTTCGGAACGACGATGCCTGCCTTTGAAACAGTTATGCTGCACTATACTTGGGCGTTTCACGCATTATTTGCAACGGTTGAGTGAGAGCGCTTAAAAAACGAGAAAGGGTACTAGCGACAATGACGATTGCGTTATAAATGGAGACTTCGTTTAGGCTTTTTATTTTGATGTTGGCGAAAGAAAGAATCATAGTGGGGATTACTCGGTGTCAGGTAGTGACCTATATGTAATAATTACTTGTCCATTGCTATTATGCACATTGGGTCAATTACGTCATTATTTTTAGACCCCTAGCAGCTCGTGTGCCAAACTGCACTGGTTATCAGAAAAGCAATGGGCCAAAGAAATTTCGATCAGCACTGGCAGGTCTCGTTAGATATCAAAGAGTGCTGGATGCTGCACAATTCATTTGTTCATTGATCATTTTCTCGGTAGAGACTTACTTCAACTAGTTATGACGATTAAAATCAACCGTCTAATGATAATTTTATAGCTTAGAGGTTTTGTGACGCCGCATGGATTATTGTTGTAAGATTACTATGGAAGCTTAACGCTTCTCTTGTTGCGACTATGCAGTTTATCACATATCTGAGTCGTTACGGCTATGCCAAGTACAACGACATCTTTGCAAATTTTGTGGAAGATACCGGATGGTTTACGGCGTATACGACCCGTTTTATCATAAGGATTAAGTCTAGAGTTATAGCACGGTAGATTTCCTTCCTTTATTTCTTCGCGTAAACGTCTTGGTGCGTACGATGAGGTGCTGTATAAACTAGGCCAGACGAACAGCTCATTAACAGTTGTGCAAGAGGAAACATTAATTAAAGTTTATCCGTGGAAACCGTGACGGACCTTGTCCTAAATATGTATTTAACTTACAGAATATAAGGATTCCGTAAAAATGGATTGCCGAAAAAAACATATCTACGAGCACTAGGTGTTTCCGATCAAATAAGAAATCAATTTACGCACACAACATACTGAATACAAATGACACTATTCAGTATTCATTAGTATTTCGACTGCTTTCCGATATCCTCTCATATGAAAGCCTGTTTAGTTTTAACTGCGGACGAAAGTTCTCAACTTCCAGCAATCAGTTCGTTTTTGGAGGGGTCTTGTTCTTAGTTAAAGTTTTTGATGTGTCACCGGCGAAAGGTCCCCTAGTGCAAGCCTTCATAGACTGTAGACGACGAATAATTTAGTTCTTGTGACATTTGTGCTTTGCTTTGGGTCGTCGAACTAACATCTTTACCGATAACGGCCTCTTCTGTAGTAGAGCGGTGCTCACCGATCGTTTCTACAGAACTCACTCGTCCCGGTGGGCCTTAATTGTTTGCTCTCGAGCCCAACCAACAACCGCACAGCGGCGCATGATACAGGCGGAATGGTATTACCGACAAAGACAAGGGAGACTGGAATGGCCATTTCTAGCTTATAAGCCGCCGTCAGCCAGTCATATCCAACCACGAAGTGTGTCTTTGTCGGTAATACCACTCTGCCTATATATTTTGCGCCGCTGTGCGATTGCTGGTTGGGCTCGAGAGAGAGCCCGTAAGGCACAACGGAACGAGTGAATTCCGTAAGAACGATCGGTGAGCGCCCGACAAGATAGCAACCGACAAGAAAACGAGCCTGTGGCTCAGTGGTTAGAGGTGTTGGACTTCTAACTAACAGATAGCGGGATCGAGCTCCAGGTGTTCCACACTTCGGGTTTGGGTATGACCGGGCGACGACGGTTAATAAGCCAGAAATGGCCACTCCAGTCTCCCTTGTCTTTGTCGGTAATACCGTTCGGTCCCTTCTGTGTTTTTTTCCAATTTTCCGCAGATCACCCGACTTCGTCCATACTCGCAGTCGTAGAAATATTCTACGTTCATTGCTAACCGTCCCCTGTTCGCTCAAATCGCGTCCCGCTACTTGACAGTTCATACTTCCAATGGGTGGGCCACTGAAACCAAGTACTTATTCACAGTTAAGATTACTCGTGTGACATAGGACGTTATACTTCCTTAATGCCAAGTTGTTTATGTAAAAACTCACAAGAAAGCGGAGAGATTGCTGCCTGAAAGGCGGCTGGCAATCTGCATCCGCAGCCAGTGTGTGCGAACTGTGCCGACTGAATTCCTTCATGTCGAAACCTAAACCCGATTATTATCCTTTCAGGTTGCAAAAATTGCCAAATGATTGGCCCTGACGCAAACTCCTCCAGAATCCTATCGCCTCAAATGCGGATAAAGTCACAAATATATAAATTAACAAATTAACTAGCTTTTTTGAACAAGATTACGTTCACCCGAAAAACAAACTAGAATGTTTCATCTGCGTATGGTGCCAGCGCGAACACAAGTTTACAATTACGTTGTCGACCCGTTTAATTTGCTAAAGGCCCAGGACATTTTGTCAGGGCGAATGATTCTTTTTGCGGCAGTTTCACCAGGCTGTGCTTGCCGCGCGAAATACCAACGCCTACGTTTAGCGAAAACACAGCCCAGTCACCATCAGCGGACGCGCTGGAACAAATGACGGCAGGACATGGGAATGAGTGCCCCATTTATCAGAGGTGACCTTGCGCTGAATCCTAGAGAATTGTAATTAGCGTTGGGTTGGATTTATGTTTAGGGTTTCTGTTAAGGTTAAAATTAGTGGTAGGTGGCGCTCACCGATCGTTCATACGGAACTCACTCATTCCGTTGTGCCTTAAGGGCTCTCTCTCGAGCCCAACCAACAGCCTCACAGCGGCGCATGATATATAGGCAGAATGATATTACCGTTCCGCTTGTCTTTGTCGGTAATATCATTCTGTTAAAATTGGTGTTGGTGTCGGGGTAAGAACACGAGAATAGCTGTTCACTGGAATTTAGTGAAGAACCCACCAGTCATAGAGGCGTATCCGTTCCCATATCTTGACCCTCAACAATAGCTCCAACCCTACCCTTAACCCCAACCTGAACATTAACCCTAGCAATAACCTAGCCCTAGCCCGAACCCAACCCCCCTGGAGATAAGCGTAAAATCCCCTGTCATACGGGTGGGTACTTCTTCCTGTGTCCTGCTCAAAGGAATTCCAGTATGAACGTGGAAGTCGTTCAAAATGAGAACGTGTAAAGAACCAAGGATAAAAAGCGTTCCTGACACATATGTGGGCTTTCTGGCTGCCGTCGACATTTGAACCTTAGGAGAATTTAGCTGGCAAAATAGTAACTGGTCACGTGCATTCGAGTTATGGTCATCACCGCATCTGGTTGGACGGCGAATCAAAGTAGCTTTGTGATCGATGGCGCTGTCCCGCATCACTGAAATCAATTGTGCATTGCTGACTTTGCCTCCCATTGTAGAGGTGTCGTCTGCATGGAAAGATGCCATCTAAGAAGGAGATATGCAAAGCTCTTAAACATGGCGGAAATCAGCGTGGTGTGCGACGGATAACAGAAGCCCGGAGGAACTGGTTGTGCTACAGTAGTTGACGTAACTCATGGAATATCGTAGCGGAAACTTAAATGACAAGTATGACGTACTTGATATGCTGCCATTTCAGTTTGTTAGAATAATGCGAGGCATGTGTCTTTTGCCAAAGGAAACGTCTTTTCAGCGATCTTTCCTCTAGTGCATTAGAACCTTTGGAGATTTGGAGTGGACACTTTGCGTATTACAAGGGTCTTTGCGAGGAATTCGTCACATTTCATGAGTAGGGTTACTGAATATTAGCCAGTCCCTACAAAAATGGGAATTCTCGTCTGCAGAGGGGAATCTACACGTTCCGCCCAAAGTTTTGCGACGGCGAGGCGTACAGTTGGAGACAGTAAACAAATTAAAGACGGCTAGCCCAGGCTGCCTTGTTCTTTTAGGCAAGCCTGCTAGTATATGGGCACTTTTTTCTCCTCCTAACGAATTAAAAGTTTACTGAGTCTTCCCACCAATAAGTTATTGGACTTTGCCGACATGATTTCTATACGTAGTTCCTACTGAATGAGACGTGAATTGAGGCCTGTCTCTCGAGCCTTAAGTTATTTTATACGATTACACTACATACGATAATGTAAATATCACCATCCAGTAACCTTTGGGGTAGGATGCGGGAATAGGAACTGTCCCGCAATACAGGTGGCTTTACGCTAGGTCTCACTAAAGTATTCCTAAACTCGTGTGTTAATCCTGACCTCGACCCAAACCGTAACCCTAGCCCTAATTCTCAACTTGACCCTAGCCCTAATTCTCAACTTGACCCTAGCCGTAATCTCCCCGGAAATGAGCAGTTAGTCACCTGTATTATTGGGAGGGGGGGCTTCCTATTTCTGTGTCCTATCGTCATTAGTTTATCTCCATGACCTTCAAGTTTTTTTACTCATAGTCCTTTTAGATAGAATATCGTCCCTGCGACTGAATTTATACGGAGTCTAACTGAGGGCGTGATATTACCTGTATTTGTGCAAGATGTCTGAGTAGAAGTGAGTACGTTTCTTCAACAGGGGGGGAAAATTTGGCAGGTGAACGCCACCGATGTTTTTAGTTCACAGCATGTCAACAGTAAGAAGGTCGATTGTGACATTTCGCCCGTTTACCTTGGTCCCTTGACGCTCTTACTCTCGTAGACTTCTCATTAGTAAATTATTTTGAATAACCTCGGTCATCAACATAGTTGTGGACAGTGCTTGTAGTCGAACTTTCTTTTTTTACCTGGAAAATAAAATTAGGTCATATAGTCTAGGGCATGAATGGGGGCGAACTTTCGGATTCAAGGTGCATGAATAGGAAATAAGAAGACTGGTCGTACACCTGGACCACGTGTTTATTTTCTTGACCCTTGGAACTCGCACAGGAGTCCTTCCTCAGGGATAACAACAGCGACAGAAAAAGCGACAGTAAGAGGGGTTGGTTGCCAAAGAACGATCAGTTAGGCAGATCTGGAAGTGACTGCGCAGGGTTCTGTATGTCACCCACACATCGATCAACTGAGTTCCTATCCAAGGCCCAGGTTTAAACCAATTCTTGGCTTCCTTTTCTTCCAGGGTGCGCGATTATCTTGGCGACTGCGAAGTTAAAATCTTGACCCATTTAGAAGTCTTCTGCAACCAAGTCATAAATCGTCACCTCGTCGCACAGCCTGTTTACTTCATTGTATGCGCCATCTGAGCTTGCGTTCAATCTGACCTGAGTAATTACAATGACAGTTTGGACACGGGATACGATACACTACACCTGATTGCTCCATGGCATTTAATCGGTCTCCGCTTTTCATGATCCTTCTGAGCATGGTAACTCTGGGCCGGTGTGCACTCCAACACATTGCTTTAACGATTTAGTCGTTCGTCTCTGAAACGTCCTTAATGTGTGGCAGAACATGCCATATCACCGGTAATGTTTGCCTTTGGGTCCTCCGGGGACAGAAACATAGGCATCGGCTTATTAAGGACTTCGGATAATCATTCCGTGCCACTTTTTGGCTCGGAGTATTTCATCTTTTTGCTATAATATATGAACGAAATTTTTTCTTCACACTCCTAATCATGTTAGAGGAAACGTTTCAATGATACAGTAAATTCGATTTTCAAGCCAAAAATCTCATTGAAATTGGAGGGCATGAAAAGCCAATAATTAGTTGTTCTCAAATATCCAAACTCACTGAAAAAGTTAGAAACGACGTCCTGCATTACTTTTTTCTAAAGGCTGGGTTCTGATATTTCAAATATAATAAGACGGTAATTTTGTTTGTGCTGGTTAATCAGATGAAAACCACATAGCGTTAACAGTAAAAAAAAAACTAAGAAAATATTCTGGGTAGGAAAATTTAACTCTGAGTGTTGCGTTTCACCTATGAAGAATGAAGGAGAAAAAGAACTGGTAAAAGCGTGGATAACTTTCTGTACAGACTCACTAAAAGTAAGGTCTCTCTTTAATCAAGTCACTACAGAAAGCAAGAGTTCTCTTGATAATTCCAGAAAGTTGCTAGCTAATCCCTGTTAACAGGGCTGGTTGAACTAATAACTCCACGCCTAACAAGATTCGTATGTGCAGTAAATCTTGGCAGCTTTTTAAGCTCGGATAAAAGGGGTTCAGATGCACAAACATGATTTGTGATTCATCAACGCCAAGCAGCAGCGAAATCAGAAAACGGGTTGGCGCAAGCCCTAGCTGGTTGTGATGTGTATTTTAACTCATTCAAACACGAGTACAGAGAAATTTAGGTGTACAAGGACAAGTAAAGGCGAAATGAGGAATGTACATAGAACGACAGACATTTCAACTATATCTAGTCCGTCACCCCAGATACCGCCATTTCAAGAGAACTTGTGGAGACGAGCAAAATATTTTGTGAGCACACTTGCCGCTTGAATGGCAGTCAATTCCAGAACTGGCGAAGCTACTGGGGTTAATCGACTTCACATCCCGGTATAATGGCCCCTATCATTACTTAACGTGAGTAAGCGTTATCGTATTTTCCAAAGGATCGTTCATATGACGCCGCAAAAGATGACAGCTGAAAAATCGTCGCACTCTTAACCGCCCCACTGAATGTCGCTTTGCATGGAATACCTAGTATTAGTAAAGAGCTATTTTATAAAAGCTTCCGCCATGGAGGAGCAAGCATATGCAGGGTCTAGGTAACCTGTCTTGATGCGACTGTTATGGTGGCGGCAGTCTGGTTCGATGAAGGGAAGGGCGAGGAGGCAGAATTACCTGTTCCCAGGCCAGGTGAGAGCAGTTTGGCCTATTCGGCTTCGGACATAAGGTTCATTTCCTCATTTCCCACTGCTAGCCGGCCGCTGTGCAAATAGTAATTAGTAACTGAATAGAAGCAGAAATGGGGTTCCTGACTCTTATTTCTAGAAGGAATTGAATTTGGAATCCATAGAATATCACACAAATACAACGGCTCTTTGTGAAATCACGCTGACTCCAACTTAGAAGAACAGTTGGCGAGCATACGTAAACTTTCGATAAATTCTCACCGGGCCAGTAGATTTAAACTGGAACGAGGTGCAAGTAAAACATCGAGACAAGAGGAACTGGTTGCAGTTCGTCTTTTCACACAATTGGAATGTGGGAAGAGGGAGGAGGAATAAGTGACGGTGAGATGGGAGGTAGTGAGGGTTAGGGGGACGGGGGGGGGAGAGGGCACGGAGGGGTGAATGCAGTTAATCGACCTTTAGCCACTGTAAGCGCGGAGCTCGTATCAGGTTCTTCTGTGCGCACAATACTGGCTTTGTTAACCTGACGACAGTTGCTTCTGCTGTTGCTAGCACAGCTGACTCAGTGGCTTAGGCCAGTTCGTTGGAACCTTGTAAATCAAACAGAAGGCTACGTTTGGGTTCACACGATGCCCGAAATCAACAACGTGTGCGAGAATGGCGCTGTTTTTGCTTTTCATTTTGCCAGGGGGTGTTCCGACATTCTTTTGGATAAGCGCCTACACATGCGACCAGCATAACCTAATACGCAGGAGCAAGTAATGCAGTGGTCAGAACTGGCAACCTATCCCTACCTTTGTGTAAAAATGGGTTGGTGGAGAATAATACCCGTCTCTTGCCGCTGGGAATGTTCGCGAAACAGCCTGGTCAAGACGTCTTCTCAGGAGTTCACTCGCCCCTAACCCTCAGCGTCGCTAATTTCTTCTCCCTCTCGCCCTCTTCCCACACTCAGTTTGCGTGGAAAGACTAACTTTAATTGGCCTCCTATTGTCTGGCACATGTTTTCCTTGTACATCCTTCCATATGAATGTATCAGCCGATTAGAATTTATCGAAAGCTTACGTACACTCGCCAACAGGTATTATGAATCCTTCAATGGGAATTTTCACGACTGCAAATTAATTTTAAAAAAAGTTCGGACGGAAACCGTACTACACGCCGTATTCCGTCTGCATCAAAAACGATGGTCAACAACCGTCACTCGATGAAGCTAAGGACGAAAATGTTCAGGCTGAATCTTCGTTCTGAATTTTTCACATAAAGGGTAGTGGAGAGATGGAACGATCTCCCTCAATCAGTCGTGGAGGCGACGTCCCTGCAGCTACTCAAAAAACGCTTGGATAATTATTTATGTTCCTTGTTTTCCCTCGACCGCCTGAACCTGAGCGAAATGCCCCGCGATCCACGGGAATGTTTTTATTTTAAACAATGCTACTCGAATGAATCAAGTACTGTTTTAGTGACGAATATTTTCCTTGTTCGTGCACAGTTGTATCTAACGGGCTGACATGTAATCAGTAGGGTTTCCAAAGGCCTTCCCTATTATCCTTACCAAATAAACTGGAATTCCGAGAAATAAAAAAAACAAGGACCTCTGCGGAAATTCCGAAAGTAACCAGTGGATTTTTGAGTTCTTAGCAGAAACCCGTCGTACAACAAAGTACCGGTAGGACAGTTAAGAATGCACTACGGTCCGTGCTCCCAGGCATGAATAGCAGGGGTGGATGATAGGGTCTACGTTGGATGTCACTTAAGAATGAAGTAACGAGTAGCAGGACACAAAAAACGATATGGTTTGCTTTCATCGGGGACTAGTGATTCGTCATTGGGGATGACCAACTAGGGGAGATCATAGGCCTTGGTAACGGGCATCGGGCTCGGCATGACGATAAATACTGAAGGGTCAGGCCTCGGGAAACACCCGACGACATTCGTTGTTGGTCAGTTTAAGTGCATATTGCTCTCTCCTAATAATAAGTGGGTTTTGACCATGGCCCTCGATATATGAACGGAGATGCGGACAGATTGGTGCAGCGTTGTTCGGACCTGTCATTGCATTCATTCAGCCTTTGGTAACCCTAGGACCAGAAAAGTAAGCATGAGACACCCCGACGAACTTCGATTCGATGAAGGGCCTATGAATCATCTGTTACGCCCCGTCTGTAGACAATCTGGGCTTTATGTGCAAGCACGTCCGATCCCGTCTCCGGTCGTTTTGATTCTGTCTTGACAAAGTGTCCAGATGGGTGAGGGAGGAGAGTGCAATAGATGCTGCGCAACTCCCCGCATAAGTCACCGTCCCTGCATCCACCAAGCTATGGGAACAAACGATGGGATACCGTCGTCTACTTTTATCTTTTTTTGTTCCTGATGGTGGTAAGGGTTATGATTAACTGATTTAAGGCGGAATAAACCCATGGCAGTGCTATATAAATTTGTCCATATCTTTCTCTTCACCCCCCCTTCGGTAATATCTTGTCCGAGTTGAGTCCGATAGGTGATTGACTCTTCGGGACCTCCGCCACCCATTTGGGGCTCATGTTCTTCTGAAAGTCAAGGAATTAGTCCGCGCCCAGTCCCATGTGGACGCCATGCGCTGTTCGCACGAATTGATCGTTCATTCTCCCAACCCTGTTAAGAGACAATCCAAATACTAGTTCTTGCGTTGAAAGAGTGTTTGTAGCCCGCCACCCCAACCCGCATTTCCCGGTCCGTTAATTTCACTTTCTCCGGCAACTCCATTTGGCTACGGACTATTAGTAACAGCCCGAAAATCTGCGAGTAAAATTCGGAATTTCTGATGAAACACCCGTTATCTTGACAGTACCACTGGCTGTGTGCTACTCCAGAAGTACACTACAGATGTACTTTTACATTAGCGTATTGTCAGTTTTGTCTGGTGAACTTTCTGATAACTACTGATAGAAAAAACTATGCAACACTTCACTGAGACAGCTGATTTTTGTCTAGCCCACACTCAATTCTTCCTGATTAGGACCGAGCATTTTCACTTTTCTTAAATTTCAATTTAGCACCACGAATCCTCTTTGGTTCAGCAGATAAACACGCTTGCAATTATATGAACTGGGAACGCGGAGTGTGACTAACTCCGTGAGACGCTTGTATTCCCTGTGCGTAGCTCATATTTGTATTTCCTGTGTAGTTGTATTGGCCTAATGATGAATTACTGAAAACATGTAGTTGTCAATTTGGCTTTTCAAACTGGGCTTTGGCAAAAACCTTTAGTGACACTAAGCTTGCGGGCATTCCAGTGGACGTGCCTGTCTGTGGGTGCGTTTTGTACAAATGCACTCGCAAAATTGGTAATCGAGACGCTGGTCACGAAAATTTATTTATAACACGCGTGAGTGGCTGCAGCGACTGACCTTTAAACACTGGGCGTGTACGCAACCTACCGGCCTCGAGAATTTCGAAGATCGCATTCTCAGAACGACATCCTGCATTATTATTTTATGCTGGCTGACCGTGAAACGGTAAGGTCGGGCCGATCTGTCTTAATTGCAGGCCAGATGATTACAGTCAATATCACTTATAGATCCGGGAAATATCCACAGAAATATCAATCTTCGTCCTGCAAATCATGGAAGTTATAAGTGGGCCTTTTTGGCGAACTGTCGCTCAAAACGTCTTACCCAAATTTTGGACAAATGCACAGCAGTCGCTGATTAAATGCGCTGTCGTATAAGCTTGTCAACCTAACATTTGAGCTATAGGTCAAAGAACAGAAATAGATCTTGTATCATTCCCTCGACTTACTCCGCATATTTGGATCATCATTCTGCCTACCTTGACCAGCGAATATCCCAAGTCAGAAATGACGGGGACAAGTCAGTCAGAATAACCTATATTTTAGACAGACAATGAGAGACGTCGTTATTTGGAGGTGCAGGCAAGTGTTTTGCACAGGTCTGCGGATGCCGTGGCAGTGCACGGGGCTAACTGAGCACACCAGTGAGATGGTGGAAGTGGTGACAGTCCAAATGACGGAAGAGCACAGCAGACGACGACGGCCCGCCAGAAGGGATGGTGCTATCGCAGACGCTCTGCGACAAAGATAGGAGTTGCCTGGACAGTCAGATAATTCGACACTAGTCTGGCAGGTGACTCAAACAGCCAGTCTGTGAAAACCTGGTTATTTGTAGTGTGGATCACGGGCTGTGGGGTGGAGCGCCAAGGTACGGGCTTGACCATGCCATCCACCTGCGTCCTCCCCGCTGTCCTCGGTCTTCTCGACTTTGTCTTGACACTGGGTCCAGGTGTGGGTGGAGAGAGTGCTGTAAATGTTACGCAAGTCTAAATTCACTATAAACTCATTCACGCGCGAGTTACCGTCCCTGCTCTCACCTTACTGTGAAGCACACGGTGGATATCGTCGAAACCGACTAACAAACTATCGTGTGTGTGTGTGTGTGTGTGTGTGTCTGCCCTCCAAACGGGCCACGTGTTAGATGCGCTGGACCAACACGGGGGCCACATCGGACTCTGGCAGGCGTTATCTGTGCGCAATAACAAATGCCAATATTTGCGGGGTGCGCTGGCAGACCCTGTTGTCGGCAATCGCCGCACAACTGGATCATTGCCATCACCCCATTGTTTTGTGGTCAAAATCCTGGTCATTTATGTGTGGACCAGGGGGTGCGGAGTTGAGCGCCAAGGCGAGGATCCGTCCGAGCCATCCACCTGCGGCCTCCCCCGTCTCCGGTCTTCTTGGCTTGGTCTTGACACCGGGCTCAGGCGGGGGAGGAGGAGAGAGTGTAGGTAGATGCTACGCAAGTCTACTGGCACTATAAACCCCTGCGTAAGTCACCGTCCCTGCTCCCACCGCTGCTGCAGCTGTGAGGCACACGGTGGACATCGTCGAAATCGACGGTCGAACTGTCGTGTGTGTGTGTGTGTGTGTGGTGTGTGTGTGTGTGTGTGTGTGTGTGTGCGCGAAGTGTCTGGCGCATATCACCTAAAAACCCGTAAACCGTGAACGATCTGTAGTTCGCCACGGTAACTAAATACAGTTTGCTACCAGTTTGCCTGATGCAATTTTTGTGTCAGATTGTTCCTGTCGCACTAGCAGGTGTTACAAATGCTCTCGGGTCGGTCACATGTCGGCACACTCCTGCGCAAAGCAGTCGAGTCCAAGAAAGAGATGTAATGCGATCGCCCAGCGCCCTTCACATGTGCTCAGTTGTGAACATAGAAAATATCTGATTGTCGGCAATGACGGGAGCCCCACTACATTACAGGTCGACACAACTTCAGACATCACGATAATTAGCGCAAGCACGTGGGAGGCTACTGGGTCACCGGAACTGAGAACAGCTGCTGTCCGGCCACGGGCATAAAACGATACGCAAATGCAGTCTGAGAGTATCTTCCAGGCTACTATAGTTTTCAAGGGCAAACCATATCTGTCTTGCATTTACGTCTCGCAGTCTGATAATGATCTGCTTGGCAACTAGACTATCTCTCAGCTGGGCCTCTGGAGTCCGACTTTCGATGTGATATTCTGCGCTTTATAGCTCACAGAAGAAGGCTGGAAAAAGAAGAATGAGAAACAGTTGGGGATTTCGATCGTGACGTGAACAGAAGTGGAGGTAAGGTTGGGGGTAAAGCCGGGAAAGAAGCCAGTCTTCAGGCAGAGTCGACGCATCCCGTTTACAGTACAAACGGCGGCCGGGGAGGAGTCCGTTTTACCGACTACCTTGCAAAGATGCAAAAGTTGACTGGTCAGAAGAGAGTCAGAAAGTGTTCAACAAGATAAAGACGGAAATTAGTCAAGTGACCATATTTTCGCATTTCGGAGCGGATATAAAAATAATTGTCTAGGCGTATGCATCTGATTTTGGGCTAGGTGGCATTCTTCTTCAGAAGGGTTCAGGCGGTAACGTCCTGCCTACGATGTGTGTCGCACAATCATTCATAAACACATAGTGAAATTACGGCCAGACTGGAAAAGAAGCCTCGGCAATTGTAACTGTTGTATAGAAGTTCCATCAGATCGTTTACGGCAGACATTTCGTCCTCCATACGGACCACCAGCTCCTAACGTCTCCGTTGGGCACGGATCGTGGCCGCTCAAATTACGTGACCAAGAAGGTACAATGATGGAGCTCTATCCTCCTAAGTTATGACCACACATTCCGTTATATATCCACTCAGAAGTTCAAAGCCTTGGACACTTTAATATGACTGAGCGCAGGCGACGAAAATCAGGAAAACGTGGTGGACACAAGCACGCTGATAGAAGATAACGGCGGGTTTAGAGCTGTCATACAGCACTTGCCCCCCACAGCCGAACGTGTAAGGGCCACCACTGCAGCAGACCCACTATTTCGCGAGGTAAAGAAATTTGTTCAGAACAGTTGGCCCTGTGAGGATAAAGTATGAAACCTTTCAGGGACAGGAAGAAGCAGTTTTACATCACGGAAGGGTGCATAATTTATAATGTTAGAGTAAAGATTCTAGCTACATGTCAGCAACAAGTTTTGTTGGACATCTTGGCGTGACCCGCATGAAACAACTGACCCGAAGGTCGGCATGTTGGCCGGGAATTGATGAGAACGTGAAATATTTCGTTGGAAACTGGTGTCCGTGTGGGTGTGAGACTAAGAACCTACCAAAAGTACCGCGCATGACATCGGCAGAGGTAACGGGACCGTGGAGTAGAGTCCATACGGACTTCGTTGGACCGTTCTTCAACCTAATGTTGCCTATGGTCGTCGACGCATGATTAGAAGGGACGGACGTTTTCGACATCGCGGAAGCTACCGCTGATATCGCAGCAAGCAAGAGGCCAGAACCCATCTGAAGATATAACATCCTGAAGGAGATCGTAACAGATAACGGCACCCAGTTTACATCATCACTGTTTCAACTGTCGTGCCAGAAATGGGAGATCCGACATTTGACGCCACCACAATTTCGTCCCAATTTAACGGCCATGTGGGACTTTTCGTTGACACTTTAAAGTGAGCAACGAAAAAGGTATGGAAAACGGGCGTTAAAATGGACTCTCATAACACGTTTTTGCCCCTGGAAGATCCTCGAAAAGTGATCTTGGTGGCCAAACACCAGTCGTGCGTTTTTTTGCTGGTAATCAGTATATGACTTCACTATATAAAACCAGAAGTCCGGGGTCCCCATACGACTAAATACTGCCTCCAGAAAGGAGAAGAAGTATTTTCTCGCGACCTCAAAGCCAAAAAGAAGCTTTGGGTAAAGGGTATAATAAGATTATCCAGATTATCACTTAGTATGTTTTATCTAGAATAGGTGTTTCAGAGAGAAGCACAACAGACTATAATATGTTCGAGGTGGAGACAGCAGCTACAAAAATCAAAAGGTATGCGAACCAGCTCAGGCATAAATTCATCACAGCTAGATGATATCTTTGAGATTCCCACCCCCAAGACAGACAGTCAACACCATCGGCCGTTCGTAGAAGCCACAGACGAATGCGATTGCCAAGGAGATTGATCTTGGACCCGAAGAAGAAGGGGTGCGAGGTCCAACTTTCAAAAGTTGAAGTTGCTATGGGGAGCGCAAACGAAAAGAGGACTTAACGACACATGGAACGGCAGGCCAAGCCGGCAACGAGATGCACGCGTGAAATTAGGCAGCCAGTCAGAGTGTAGTGCTGGGCCGAGCACTTGTTGTCTACTCACGCGCGCGGCCTAAGCAATGGCAGGTCGAACACTCGGATTCTTCCGTGAGGGGATTCTCGCGCACGCAACAGCCAACTCACGACCGACACGCCATACAGCGGGACGTTGTGGAACTCTCAGCGCCCCAAATAAATGAGGCGTCTTTTGGCGGGCTAAGAACCGTATGTTCGCAGGCTGTGATAATAAAGTGGTTGCTCCCGAACCCGTCAGGTCATAACACCAGCTCTCGGGGAGAAACTCACAGCCGACCGGTATTTTCCTGTAAAAACAAGATGAGAGTGTGTATGAGAAATGGTGCAATAATTTGGCCATTCAATCTAAGCATGCATTTTGGGGTTCGTCACAGTGCTGGCGCTTTACATCATCCTGAATGATTTAATCAATTGAGGGGAAACAGACGCGGAAGTTGATGCGCTGCCGTCTCCATGCCAGGTTTGCCAGTTTATGCTTACTTTGAATTCCGATATTGACCGGAGGTCTAGTGGCCCGTTCTGAAATCAGGGCCGCTATCGATATAACCATAAATGCTCCAGAAAATGCAGCATAAAGTGGAAAACATTCCTCAGTTAGGTTTCCAAAGACTGGTTTAGACGCTTGAATTGTAATGATTTGTTTTTCTATTACACCATCTTCAGAGTAAGCTCTTTATTGCGTTCACTCTGACTGTCTGGAGTGCGTGTGAATACATGTCGACGTGTGGTTAGGTCACTGTCCTCTTTAAAGCTACGACCATTATCGGGGCTGGGAAAAATACGACAAATGGCATCCCGGCTGCCCCCTTTAACCTAATTACAGATAACAGAGTAAAACACGACCCCTTTGCGGAGAATAAAGCTTTGTCTTGCCCGCTAGAGGGCCCCGATTCGAGCCTTGTCCTTTTTTGAGACTGTCTATTGCTTCTTTTCCAAAAAATTATGATCGTTAGATTTAAAGCCGGAAATTTGAATGTGCGTCGTTTTCAACAACTTATAAGTAACCACAAGTTGCTTAGATCATCTTCGTATATCAGGTCACGACAAATGGTATGTTAATGTTACGTGGAAGTTTCTTCCATTTGCCGATGACGATATCTTAAAAATATGATCTTAAATTAGGGTGTACAGCTTGCCGAGAGAAGCGGAGAGGCGACCTCCAGGAAGTAGTCGGAAAGCATGAGATATAACAGTAGTCTGACTTTTCGGACTTAAACTATAGTCCACCATCAGAGACAGAATCAACTAACAGTAATGTGTTGCACAAGTGCTGCAGTATCTATAGGCATGCGGGTGCAATGCCAATGAATGGCTATAAAAATGGTGGCTCTTGCATTCATCGCACTGAGTTGTATGTGATGCGATATTCGCCTGATTGTTCGCAGCCGATTCGTTAATTACGAAGTCTCATCACTCCTGTGGGTTCTCAGACAAGTTGGTTAACCGACTATAGCACTAGGACCAGTGCCCATAAGCGTATTCCTCGCGTGTGTAATTACTCTGCTCTGGCGAAGTCTCAGCACCGAATATTTTAGCGGTGGTCACTGAGCTTACCGATACAAGTGAAGATGCGAACTCCAGGAACTAGTTGATAAGAAGAAGAATCGATCGTTTGAACAAGGGCGAATAAAGCCCTTGTTCCAACAATCGCTTCTTCTTCTTCTTCTTCTTCTTCTTCTTCTTCTTCTCCCTAAGCTTGTTAACTGAGGGAGGACCGGAAAGCCACGACTTAGGTAGATGACTGCTCACGCGACTCTAATTCTCGCAAAATGTTAAGCTTATCCGATACACTCTCCGAAGGTGGACTAGAGTGCGAGCCAGAAAGGTCAGACGAATACAGCTCTTCTCCCACTGACTGTGCCTTCTGTTTTCCAGTGTATGCATTTCTATTCTCCCTCCGATCTCTAACTGCAATGAATTTTTAAGTTTAATCAGTCGTGAAAAATTCTACTTTCTTTCGGTCATTTCGAACATATTTGTGTTTTTTGCCATTTTTATCTGAGAAACTTGAAGTATGCCCAGTTGGTCAACTTCTACGGTGCAAACCTTTTTGATGAAAGCACTCGTGTTTCCAGAAGGTCTTAAGGCTTTTAGGCAACGGGGCGTGTAGAGTACAAGAGAGGGCCTTTATGAATATGCCTACAATATCATGCAAAGATAAATATAGTGTACAGGTATTATACCGGACTCCCGACATAGATACTTGCTAAAAGCCCAGACACGTGTTTCGCCGATATTCTGCCGCTGCGTGACACAGCTGCGAGGGGCTCGGCGCTTCAGTGAGACCCCCAGCGTTCTCTAGCGGTTTCTGGTATATGAACTCCAGAGAATAATCGAGTGAATAATTTCAAAAATTACTCAGTGCAGGACTTGGAGTTAAATCTCTGGGACATGACTAGTATCTATGACAAGTATCTATGTCGGGAGTACGCTATAATACCTTTGCCATATGGAATTCATACTACTCGTAGTACTACTTGTTTGTAGAATGGGCATTACGTGGTTATTCCTCAGTAGTTGATTGTCTTCGGCTCAAATGTTCATTGAAATTTCGGCTCTGACCCTAAAAAGTCATGTTCCGGAGATTTAACTCCAAGTCCTGCACTGAGTAACTTCTGAAATTATTCACTAGATAAATATATAGACAGATATGGATGGATAAGTTTTAGAACAACGGCATATTTTCCAATAAAGTACACGAAGCCAGCAGGAATTAAAATGCATACACATGCGTTTGAACCCACCTCTCGAAGTGCCATAAATGCAGTTTTTAATTCTGCCTTTCCTACCACTGGGTGGCTTCGATGAACTGAATTTTGTTGCTCATCCCAGGAGACATAAGTAGTATCTTAACAGCATAGGCATTACATAAATCAAAATGCAATCCCTGGGTTATCCTGTGAAAGTTTAATTGAAATTTCAAAATGTTTTTTGATTAAAAAGTATTAATTAGGTTGGGGTTGTAATACTAGTTATCATGCAGCACAATCCCAAGATATTTCAGCCATGCCAGAACGTCGGCTTTTGGATGTATATCTTCCCCTCCCATTGCAATAACCACAAACGGCAAAATGACTGCTAAAGTAGTACGATTTTCTCCCTTAAATTCCCTTTCCCTTGTATATTCAAGGATATTTTGTAGAAGAAATGCACAAAAATATTTCTCCTTGTAATAATTTGCCAGTAGATTACATCTTTACATTTTATATTTGAATAAGGGGCATCTGTCGGTTTAAGAAAGTTTGTTGGCAAGGACAGAGTATGCCGTTCCACATAGAACTTATTCCTAGGATACGCCTACTGGTATCATTTATGCAGGCGCGCTGGGGTTACGATTAGGGTTAAGCTTACGGATAGAGGTAGCCTAGGTTGCGGTTAGGAAGGCCTTTCGCATACTGCCTCAACCAATCCGATTATCGCTAACCAGTAACAACGGATTACCTATTTTACCCTTGTTTACGAACTCTTAATCCTCATTTTTCAAATTTCGAGACTTATTCCCGTGCCACGTCAAAGAATTAAAATAAATTGATGGCCTAAATGCCAGTTTTTCAATGCCCTCTACGGATTTTTTAATTACTACCTCCACTAGACCACACCCATAAAATCCCGATTGACATCCTTTCCGTATTACTGGAATCCCTATGCTCCATTTCGCAGTTGGTTGCACATATGCCTTCGTTGCAGCTTTGTACTTATGAGGTTTTTAAGACCATTAAATGTCCATTCATACATCATCTTATCTGCACGTTGTTAATGCCGCTTAAGAAGTGTACAAAATGATACGCGTTCACCGAAAAATTTTATGAATCAATATTACAGAGGGATTTTTTGTCCATGGAAAATATTCAAAATGCATTCCGGAAACCCTCAGTGCAAGGTTAACTGAATGTCGCGTTCAGTATCATACTGGAAATGAAAAAATTCCTAAAAATTAAAGTCACCCTTTCTCTGGACATAAAATGTTAAGAAGACGTAATCTTCTACTAGATTAATGCGAGAAAGAATATTTTTACGCACGCTCTCTATAAACTGAATTTGCATTTGTAATGATATGGGACATCGATATGAAAAATTCGCACTAGTTACGTAGTCATTTTTTGCCAGGTGTGGTTTTAGAGATGGTCGGATAGAACTGCGTTTAAAAGCTGAATTCTTGTTGCGACTGAAATAACTTGGGACAATGTTGCACCGTAGTCAGCATTACGACCGCATCTAAGTAATCCGATCCAATAAGAAACACATTTCAAGATTCCATGAGATAAACCAGATGTTGTATAAATGGCGACTCTTATCTCTGAATGCGCTTGCGGACGGAGATTAGGATGATATTCACTAAAAAACGACGTGCAAACTCCTAACAATTATTGCCAAAATGACTTACCTGTGAAATATACGCACATCAATAGCATTTTAGATAAAGGTGTACGAAATTGAATTGGCCGTTTCTGTCCTAGTTGCTATCGTTAACTAGCGATACCCGGGGGCTCGTTCGTTGGGTCTAATGCTCTACCAGTGGGTCGTATTTTCATTTCCCATTGGCTTTTATTGGGAACATTCAGTCACACGGAAGCGTCCTTTACCAAACCATTTTTACTACAGGAGGAATATGGGAGTTTCACTTTGCCCGGAACTCAGGTTCAGACCCCATTCAATTAATGCCATGGGGATGAGCAATTAATAGTCAGAATGTCTTATAAATAAACATCGGAACTACAGGCAATAGGTGAACGTCATCAGTGCCTCATTCAATCAGGACAGGATAGTGAAGGCCAGTCCCATATGACTGAACATAGATGAAACTCTTCAATGCCAAAGCACCAATTGTTCTCCTCCGTGAACAGGTCTCCACCACGCAGAGGATGATTTGCACGGTCATTCAAATGCATCTTACATAAAATCTTGCAATGTGCTTAAAAACTGAGATGTAAAATATGTCCGGCTTCGCCGTGATAACTATTACAATATGTGGTTACGCCAAGAAGTTACTGATGTACTAAAACCAAGAACTGCCAACTGCATTAAAAAAGTGTTTTAAAATATGAAACTGCCCAGATTTACAATTTATGCCTTCTGCGACGGAAACGCTCCCCTTTCCTTGAAACTTAAGCGGTTATTCATACTTTCTATATCCAGACGTACAGGGTCTGGATAAATTGATCAATTAGTTTAAAAAAGCTGTTTTTACGGACTTTTAATTACTATACAAATTGACGGAACAGAGATGTGGTATGTGATAGTTATATGTACGTAAACGACCGGGAAATAAACACCACTTTCCACTCATGAGCTCTCAATTTTTTTTAACAAAGTAACGTAAAAGCATGCGTTGATTGAAAACTACTTTTAGAAGAAGGCGCCAACCAGCTAAATAAAATCCCAAATTACTGGATTCTTCCCATCGACACTCTAAACTTGGGTCCCAACGTTTTGTCTGTTTCACGTCTGCATCTTACGCCAAGGGACAAATAGTGTAGAATTTTAATTTTTGCTCTTGAAGACAGATCCAGAATGCCCGAGATAACAGAGAGAATTGGGAACTGTAGAAGGTGTATGCGTTTTATCATTCTCTTTTTGACCTGCTCCAAGCACAACTTTTATGCTCAGGGAATTGGAGGTTCCTCGTGACGCTCCATCAGAGGTTCTGAAATGGGGCAGTATGAAACAATACTGCCCCACTTGCCAGGTCCTTTAGCTCTGCTTATTGCTGACTGCCATCGAAAATCCATCTTTCGAGTCTAATGCGAGTACTTTTTATTGTCTTCAGAGCACGTTTCTTTATATCTTACTAAGGAACTGCTACTGTGACCATAACCTGCTGGCGTTAATCAAACTGGCTCAAAATTTAGCTCTGTTGATAATTTGCAGACTAAAGCAGATAGCAAACGTCAGTCAACTGATTTTCGAACCTCAGCTAACTATCTGGGTAACTTTCCTCAATTTTTTTGTGAATTTTCAAAGACCTTGGGTGTTGTTGAGAAAAGTTCCACGCTCTTCATAACAGAAAGGCCAATGGGCGTTCTGTAATATAAGACGTTATCAAAAGTTTAAATTAACACAGAAGTGGGCACAAATTATACTTTTCCATCAATATGTTCGAGTACATACACCATGTATACAAGTAAAACGGGGGAAGTTCCGACAAGTCGCTGTTATGTGCCTAGTAAAAGAGATAAAAATTACACACGGATGAACGATGACAGCCATTCAGTTGGTCTCTTCACAGGCGTCCATGTATGGACGCATCGTCGGCTGACAAACGCCCTGAATTTATTCGGTCAGACGTGTTCATATATTACAAGCTGCGTGGAAGAAAAATTTGTTCTGCATGTTGCAGGCACGACCCCGTATGATTACGAACGATCTGTATGAATAAACATAAGAAACACTTGTTTCGGTCTTCAGATGCAGTTGAAGAATTTTGGAAATCCATGAAATAACCAGTATAGTGTAGAGGTTAAAAAGGCACTAATGCAGTCTTCACTTGATTGTGGCTAAAGGTGCACGTAACCAGATGTTGTGACAACGCAGGACACAGAAAACGCAGACCAGCAGTTTTTTAGGTCAAACTTAAGTAAATGACAAGAAGTTGGGACACCGGCGTGTTTTAGATTTTTCGGCACTATTCGGATGCTCTCGTTTTTACAGTCAGTGAATAACGCCTTTTCTGATCAATAGTGAACGTACTCGGGGCGTTCGATCAGGTGAACGTAACCTCAGACTTGTTACGTCGTCTGCAATTTGCACTTCCTCCCTGTTGCTCGTAAATAAAGCAGGAAAAGTCTTCAGGAGTCCTTGGTTTTTCTAACTTTTTGTCATCATACCTTGACCACTTCCGTGATTATACTGAGTGTATTAGTTATGGGCTAGCGTTAGTGTTCTTTGGGTAAATAACGAATAGCAAAATACTGTGCTTCCTGTGTTGACCCTATGAGAGAAAGTGTCACCAACCCACAGATTGTTATTGTTAATTTGACAGATTCCGTACATTCTTGGTCGCAAAGACGGTCGACCAAGGTTACTATAAACAACCACAAGCAGATTGCAAATCACACAACACATGCGGCGAATTCATGATCAGTAGCTAAAAATAATCTAAATGATGTCCAGGCATCAAAAAAGTACGTGTTGTTGCAACGAAAACACAGAATCCTGAACATAGCATGTGCTGCCTTATATCCCAAGCGTTTCTGAAGCCGCGGGATGAGTCATTTGAGACTCAAAAATCAGCTTTTCACACCGACTGTCATAATCTACACTAAGAGCCGCCTAAATACAAGTTCATTTCGAATTACATGCGCCGCTTGCTCATCCAAGAATAGAGCGCAAACGATGTAGAAATCGGAGGCCAGTTTGCGCAAACCTAAAACAACCTTTCAATATGGAGAGCTATTATTTCTTGGGAGTCTTTGCAATCTGGAACGGAACCACATCTTCGCATTTGCAGTCACGATGCCAATTGGACGATTTTGGAGTACGACAGTTCCAGAGACCATCGAGACATTTGAACGCGGTCATGCATTGACAAAAAAGTGGGACGAATTGCTCCCATCCGACACACCTTACGTCAACAGTTCTAAGTCCGCAGACCGTTTCCTGAACTTTAGTCTATCACGGAGGTAAATGCAGCCGGTCGTAGTGGCCCGATGCCGAAACCTTTAGCGGTTTTGGACACTTACCGTTTGTCCTTCTGTCTGATAACATACTTGAGAACCAGTCCGTAAACTCAGAATAAGGAACATTTTTTGCCAGTACTTTGTTATTCTGTCACATAAATCACAGAGAAAATTCAGCAGAAACTTATCCCCTCATTCCTGCGTGTGCACTTTTTGGTAAACAGTGGAATGTGTGCCCACCGGGTGAGAATTGGTTTTGCGCTAAGTTCCAGGGGCACCTATTCCCGTGTCTTAATCCTACCCCTAACACCAACTCTAACCGTAGAGCCCCTGGAATTTAACACAAGCCTGCCTGCAATGTGGGAGGAGACCAAGTTTCGTGTATTACGTGCTTTCCTTATATAAACTTAGAAGAACTCTCGAATATCAAAGAAATTTAATAAATTAACTGCCACACATAAAAAGCCCATTATTAGTACTTAAAAAACACTAATATTATCTTTCGCTCACGTATTTTCCATACATTTTCGTGACAAAAGAAATGCTGGGACACCCATGCCTTAAAGATCTTCGATCCGTTAAAAATTGCCTTTCATAAAGTCCTGTTGAATGCTTCAAATAAGGATCCTACGTCCAAAGTTTCCCATAATTAAGCTTTACAAGAGCGTAAGAAATATGTCGACGGTTTGTTTTTTTGGGCTGAAATGAACTCATATTATCGACCCTCATCTTATGAAGACATCGATTTTTAGTCTGGAATGTAAATCGAGAAGCTAGATTATTTGATTACATTGTAAAGTACGTCAAGCCTGCGCCGAAATGCAAAGAGCACAAAACACGATTCAAAAATTGCCAATGAAAACAGGGCAGTTGGAATAGAAAGAATATTACTTCAGGCATGTCTAAATGTGAAATTGTATCAGATGTCCAAAAAGGCGGTTTTCTCTAGAATTCGATGCAGTAACTTGTTCAATCTCGATGAGATCTGTCGGTCGCACATTTTATGTGTATCAAACAGTGGGCTGTTGCAAATGAACTGTCCTTTCCTTCTGCAAACACCTTTGTCTGTTTTTGGCTTGTACATCAGCTGGCCTACTTGACATCTTCTGATTTATTATCTTTGTTTTTTGAATTACCATTATGAGGTAACCTGTGCACTGCGTTAACGCCTTTTCAGTAAAGTTAAGGATTTTCGCAAATTTTGCAGCGAGCTCAGCCAAAAGTGTCACTGATGTCGGTGGCTGCATTCTGCGGCCGGTCTAGCGCTTTCGTGATCATTTGATATCCTCTATGATGCATGCCAACCAGTACATGCTGAATTTTGAGAAAAGACAACTCCACGGTTGGGATATCGCAGTTAAGCGTCAACAAAAAGATCACTTGCCACTCCCGATTTTTTAACGAATTGCCCTTCTCTTTTTGTACAGAGTTAGTGCTGTGTACCTCCTTCTGTGATTAACTACGCGCAGTAAAAGTGAAATGTTTCGCCGTCGGTAGATGTGTCTGAACATTAATACCGACTTGTAACCAAGTACACTTTCGTTCTACTGTTGCCTTCAAAATGATAGAAAATTCTCAAAGGTAAGTAATTTGGAGGAGTAGTAATTTTCGTCAAGTAGATCCGGTATGTAAAGCGTGAGCCTTATTTTTATACCTTGACGGTCTTATAGACGCTATTGTTGCGACTGTGAGCCTTATTTTGCTGAAATATTTTAAACGCATTATATTTATTGGTATTAACATTCCCCCATACTTACTGCTTACATCCTAAGCCCATTAGAAGGTTTTCGATGTTCTTTTACATTTTTCTCACTATCAATTTCTCCATTTCCTTTCGTGTGCGTCCCAAGGCCCCACCCGTATAACCCCTATTACCACCGTTCCCGTTAGACTGGATCCTAAGGTTATCTGTTGCCGATCCCGGGAAAAACTATACCCTCTCTGTCGCAGCCATTATCTCATTCAATACCCGCGCCGACGCATACCTCGACCCCTCTCTAGTTAACTATCACTATTTTCGTATGGAAGATAAAAAGCCTTTATTTGACTGGGACAATTTTATCTTACTAGGACTTCTAAAAACTACTTCAACCGCTATGCAAACAATTGTAACAAACCTAGGAGGAAAATTTTGTTTCGCGACGCTTCTGCCAAAACATCGGTCTCCTTCAAAGCCTTATGATTAGTTCCGCTTATATTATGCCCGAACTTCAAGTGTCCACTCATGTTCTGGCTACCCTACCGTTTTGAATGACATTTTTCCTTTTCGTTGACCTAATTAAACTGTTACAGTTAAGCCAGACAAATATCCTCCTTATGATAAGCTTCTGGGATCTCTAAAAAACTCGTGGGTTTTTGTGATGGCCTAAAGAAAGTTGACGTACTAATGAAACAGGACAGTGCCAGACTGAACGATTTGCTTGTTGACCACACTTTTCTTCTTCAACATCCTGATTCTTTCTTCTGCCGATACTGGAGGGATCCTGAACGCCTTACTGGCCAAAAAACCACTGCATCACACGTTGGATAACGCAAACTAACCAAATTAAAATTATACTTCTAATGGCAGCGAGTCCAATCTTAACTCGAGTGGCTTTGTGCCGTCAAGAAGTGTCTTCTACCCTACGTCGCTGTGCTTGCCCTTAACTTGAAAAGCATGTGCAAGCCGAGCCCCGGTTCTATAGTCGTGGATTTACCGTTAGCTGTGACAGTCGAAGTGAAACTAAAAGCAACTTGTGCGCATACAGTCTGCGAGCCTCATACAACCGCTACGCAGTATGGTAGACGCAGATGCGAGGATAATCCTAAGTCTTTTTTGACGCAAAAGCATTTATTCTCGATCAGATTTAAGAACAAACGGGATTGGAAGTAACCAGTCTGGGTTTATTACAGGCCCCCCATCCTAGAGCCACTGCAGCTGTTTTTTTAGTTTACGTAGTCTCTTCTGATGATATTTATCTCTAAAGGGAAATGAATCCCTTAATTTGCGTGACATCCATAAAGTTTTCGGCCGTGGCTGATATGAACGACCCCGTACGACTTACTAAAATTGTCTTTTAGTGATGGCAGATTACACAACCTACTTCGAAAAATGGGATGGCAAGCTATGAGCTCAGTGCTCCGTTGGGTAGCCGCGCCCTTTATGTCCCATGACAACACCGATTTTCAGAAGTAAGCTTCCAAAGGCAGTTGTACAGCAGAAAAATCTGTAATATTCAAAAATTAAACTTCTGGAATAAAAACACTTAACACTACTACTGGTGGAGTTAGCTACCGAAGAAAGATAGCGTTCGATTGACATGGATGAGGTTTTCACATTGTTAAGCGATTTGTCTGTTTTTAAGGGAGTTTTGTAATGTGCCTACTTTATGCGTGTTAGCGAAATTTCAAGGCCTACATTGCCTGATTAGTAT
>CACRXP010000003.1:3743716-3770158 GCA_902702965.1 Spirometra erinaceieuropaei
GCCTGTTTGGTGTTTACCATGGCAACAATCTCAGTTCCTTCCCAATTGAAGCGATGGTCGCATTCAAGGGCGTGCGCAAACACGAGTGACAAAGAGTCACGTCGGCGGATGGCTAGTTTATGTTCGTTTATGCACGTCCAAAGTCGTCGGCCTGTATGACCAACATAGTCGCAAGAGCAATTAGCACACGGAATTCGGTAGATGACATTGGTTTGCTGCTCGTTGGATAAAGGCTCTCACACACAGGAAAGTGTTGCTCGCAGGGAGGACGCCGGCTTATGGGCAATGAAGATACCAAAGCGGTTTAGTTGTCGGACGATCGCCTCGGAAATACCCTGCATGTAGGGAAGAGAGTAGAATTTCCGTTGTTCGGGTCCCTCATTAGAACTAACGTCTTGTGGCTGTCTCTGTTGTCAGAGACAATTTTTCATAAAACTGACCGGTTATCCGTTGATTCGGAAAAACCGATACGGGAGAGCAAGTCCTTTCTTAAATAAATCATCGTTGCTGTAGTAACGATAAGCCCATTGGAAAATGGTTCGGACACAGATCCTTTTATGAGCCGCAGGATGGTTGCTTTCGTAATTAAGAATGACGCCAGCATTGAAGTCTTTTCCGTAAACGCTCGTTGCAAGGCCGCCATCACTGAGCGTTCGGATACTAACGTCTAGAAACGGGAGAATGCCTCCTGTCGCCTCTTCGCGAGTAAACTGGATAGCTGGGAAGACGCTATTCAGACTCAGATGGAATTGTTGAATTTCGCAGGTCTTCATGATAACAAACGTATCATCTACGTATCGGAGCCACATTTTTGATTTGAAGGTTCGCATAACTTCCCCTCTTAGTTGTTGTAATACTAGTTCAGCTAGTAGACCTCATATTGGTGATCCCATTGGTGTGCCCCTAACCTGTTGATAAAACTTTTCATCGAATTGGTAGTAGTTATTGAGACAGAGTTTAAGCATCTCTGAAACGTGTTGTGTTGGAATGCTGGTTGGATTATCTTGCAGGCGTCGGGCTACGCTCTCAATCGCCAGGTCATGTGGTATTGAGGTAAACAGGACAAACACACCAAACGATAGAATACACTCATCAGGACTTACTTTGAGGCCTTGGATCTTCTGGAGAAATGCCTGAGAGTTGTTGATGCTATATTGTGAGCCATTGGCGAGGTGCTTCAGGTGCCTGTATAACCATTTCGCGAGGTTGTAGGTAGGCGAGACAATAAGCGGCACTATGATCCTCAATGGCGCACCTTCTTTGTGCACCTTTGGGAGGCCGTATGCATGGGATATTCGGGGGTCGTTGAGAATCATGCGCTTGGAATCATCGGAGGTTATGAGTTTCAGCGGAGTGAGCTAATTCGCCTTCTTTTTTACAGCCGCGGCTTGCTTTTTATTCGGGTCCTCCACGAGTGGTGCGTAGGCTTCCCTGTCGTTAAAGACTTGGTTCGCATTGTTGACGTAATCACTCTTTTCCATGATGACGGTCGCGCCACGTTTGTCAGCAGACACAATCACTATACTGTCGTCTGTCTTAAGAGAGTGTAACCCCTTTTCTTCATCGATAGGCAAGACTTGGTGGTGCTTCTTTTGTCGAAGTTGCCTAGTGGCACAGTTTCGTATATTTGCGCGCATGTCTTGAGGCACAGCAGAGGTTAGTAAAATAGATTCAAGGTTCGCTAGGAAGTTTTTAAGCGCAGCATCAGTGCGGCTGGATTTTGGTCCCTTAGTAGACTTAGTTCAGCGGATGTTAGACTCCTTTTAGCAAGGTTAACAACTCTTGTCGACCTGCTGATTTCGTTGACAAGGCGAAGAAGGGATTGCAGTTTCACTCGAAGATCGGCTCGCTTTTTCATCCTGGCGTCTAAAGCGATGGCATTTATTCGTTGTAGCATGTCTCCGAACACATTTTCAGGCAATTCTGAGATACACTGGCTTCGGAGGTCGGATATTGCTGCATCGAATCTGCAAAGACGACGGTGAACGTCTGGCATGATAGCCCTCAAAGCGCGAAATCCATATTTGCGTGCGAGTAGCCTCCCAGTCTCATTCGGCAGAGTGGGCTTGAAACGAAGAGACTTCGGTAGGATGCCACGATCTGGGACTGAAGTTCACCATTCTAACGTTTTAAGTAGAATCACTATTAAGAAATGTCAAGGAATAATTACCAGTCCTTCAAAGCGGAAGAGGGACAAACACTTCTAGGTTTTTCGGAATGGCAGATTTAGTTTCCGGACCTACTTAATCATTCCTTTTGAAGACTTCCCTTCATTGCCAATGTCCGAAGCTAGTCGATTATCCTACCCCTGCTCCATAATGCTGCAAAGTCCTGCAGCGTGCTCAGGCGATTTGAAGTTAAACATTTATGCCTCTTCTTTGGAGGTCAAATGCGTACTGATTGTTATGTCAGAGAAATTATATCCTGTAGATGCCACGCCTGTAGGATTACCCATAAATATCCTGTCATTGTGAGGTATTTTCTGCTTAAGTAATGATTTTCTATGATAAATAGCAATATTTCTGATCACCGGCTTGCACTCCAGGCTTCGTGAACTTTAGTCTTTAATCTGGCGTTTTACCCGTAAGTTAAGAGGGTTCCTAGTTTCATTTCAACGACTCAGTCCAACAGACTCGGTCTTCCAGTCCTGTAAAAATGACAGAAAACGTATTTACAGAGGAAAGGGGTGTATCATTCTAATGGGTTTGTATCAGTAGTGCAATATTGGGCACTCCAGATGTGCTATTCAAAATCAAAGGGTTAAATCCAACCAATAGATTGAGATTAGATTAAGGGAAGGTGGGTCGCATCCCAGTGAATTTTTGTGTTCTACAATAGCCCGTTTTGTGATTAGTACTGCCGCTAACAGACACGGGCGTGCATCGACTCCAACCAGATGATTAGGATTTCAGGCGCCTAAACGGAAGCATTTCCTGTGATATGTCGTTCATTTTTGAAAATTCCACTATCGCGACGAAGTTTTAAGAAACTACCCGCAATTTCTAATTGATTTAAGCGTAGTGTGCACAAACAACCGAAGGTGGCTTAAAATAAAGACTTCGATGACATTTGAGAGCCCAACACTGCCAATAATCCTCCCTACACGGATGCTTGTTAAAAAAAATCAGTGCATCAGTTGGTGAGATACGTGTAGGGTCTACATGCCAATGGGAAACCGATATTGATAGTAATTCTGATTATTTTTTTCGTCGTTTTCTTTCATAAAAATGCAGTCATCAGTACCTGCAGTATTATTTTTGGCGAGAAGTTCGTCGTGATTTTAGTGTGTGTGTCTGTTAGTTGTTTAATCTGTAATATTGGGCAGAGACTAATTTTTAAACAGAAGTCAAGAAACACAGACAGGTTTATTTAACTGATCTGGAGGCTATTATGACCCGAACAAACCCTCAAGGCGTCAGAAGCGTCACCCCTGTCTACCGGGAAGTACGTGAAAATCACCCTATAATCTCTCTCCGCCTTTCAGGAATCATACGTACCAGCAAACTACTGCATGGCCTATACAGGTGTCCTGACCGGGGTCTGCTTCTAGACAAAAAACGCGGATTCCGGAAATATCGAAGAATAGCGGACTCGAAATCCGTGGCCTACCCACTGCAAGACGAATGTCGAGGAACGGTTAGTGGTCTCCGTACTACCTATGTTGACTTAAAGAAGACATGCGGCGCCATGGACTGCGATGGATGCTGGTAAGTCACAATGAAACACGGAGCTCCAGAACGGTTTGTACAGATACACAAGCAATTTCATGCTGGCATTTCAATGCGACACAAATGATTTTGGAAGCGTTTGCAGGGACAAATGGGACAACGTAAGATTGTTTATTTGCTCCCTCATGTTCAATCTAATGTTCGCTGTGGTAATGGTGAATTCGTACTGAAAAGTGCGGCATGTTATTAACTCCGATTACCTAACTGGCCGATAAAAACTCAACGTCCAGCGTATCCAAGCGGGTACGCAGGTATCTAAGGGTGACATCTACGACCTCTTGTTTTTGGGCAACTGGGGACTGAGCATCGTAATTCAGGCGAACATCTAACAGGGTGGGGATATTTTCGTTTTCGGTTGCTCAAACTCTGAACTAACCGTAAGCATGAACAAGACAGTGGTCATATACGAATATGGGCTAACAGAGAAGAGCGACGAACACATGGCATGTGTCGATGAAACTCGACCCACGCCTGCTAAAAATTTACTGCGTCTCAGGAATTAGATCAAAAGAGGCAGAATGATAGAGAACGAAATGGTAACTCGGTTCTCCCGAACCATTCAGGCTCTCGGCGGAATAAAAAAACTCAGTCTGCAGAAAGAGATTACTGACAAAGTCAGGGGGACTGGGGTGATTATTGTCGACTCCTTAGCCGTCAAGTAGTCCTGCCTAAATCCAAGTTTTGCGGAACATGAAGTTGAGTATGGCTGGTAGATGACGGTCAGTAAACCAGAAAAGACCATCGTAGTCTACCTTGACTTTGTCAGTAATCTCTTTCTGCCTTCATTAATAGTCACTTTGCAACTACATGCGTGACTTTAAATCGAACGGCGAAGCACAATGGGACGTATTTCCAACATAGTTAAAAAGCATTCATGTTGGCAACTGCGTCCTATTGATACTGCGCTCCTTATGCTTCCATCAGCCATATCTGTGAATGTTTTTGATGATGGCTTTGAATAATGATCTGAAACGTAAGACGAAATGACTTCTTGTTCCGGCAATCGCATCTTTTAAATTGCTTTCTGGGGCTAGCTTATTCGCACCTATCAACAAGTCAGAACTGCTTATTTGAGTCATGTACTCTATAACGTTTTATGCAAGTTACAAGGTCAAATAAGAGTTTGACCCTCACTGTTGTGGTTAATATCTCACTCTATCCCATTCTCTCCGTCCGTCCTCTTGCTATTGACAACAACGAACGCCGTGTCATAAGACACCTACCACATATAATAGATGAGCAGCTCACTAGGTGTGCTGGCCACAGTCATGTGTCTGATATAGTTCAATACGGTCATCAGTACGTGCTCTACCTTAAAATCCTAACTGATTTTGCCTTTTACGACTGGCAAACCCCTCCCATACCGACGACAAAATGTCCAGATTCAAGCTTTTATTCGTCAAAATGAATGCTTTTTATTTTATATAGGCTGTTATAGAAAATTATTTTGCCTACTTTAACATTTTTGAGCATTAATACATGCCTTATTATAGCAAAAAAGTACGCACAAAAACCACAGTATTCAATAACATTTCAAAATATATCACACATACTAACCCTTGTAGGGCTATTTTGACAAAATTTCACATGGCAGTTTCGTTTTATCTTCCATCACCTAAAGAAGGTCCGCCTACACCATTCTCTTTAACAGATTAACATTCCCTGCGTTGGCGTAGATAGCTGAGGAAGGTAACTGTGCGACACTGCCTGAGAAGCCGCACAATGTGGGCCTTTTGTTTTTCGGCTAATGTACCCGGTTTGCAGTGACGGGAAGCCCAGATTTTGTTGCACAAATACGCTAAAAATATGTTAGGCACATAGGTGCTCATTTTAGTACCCTGCTATTTGAGGCTGTAAACAAATTTGATCTGGCATGGCAGCTACATAGAAATGTGCACTTTTGGAACACCGAACTTCACAGACGGCAGGTTATTTTTTGCTACAGCAAGCCAATTTTCGCGTAACCTCTAACAGGCCCTCCTTAGCAATGATCGTTTGTGGAAGCGGAGTAGCTCATAGAGGCAGATAGTACAGGTAATAGGAAACCCCACTCGGTTCCGAGTTGGCTATTTCTTGAAATACGAGTTTATTCCAAAAAGAATAAAAGCCGCTTTGACTGCCCATCCCCAGAAGTCATCACAGCTGAACACTACAAGTGTAATTAATTTGCATTCAAATTACTTCCTAAAGAACACTTTTGTAGCCTTAAGATCAAGGGCAAACTTTCAAGTTCAGGTGGAGCACTAAAACCGGTGGCCTAAGATTACTTATTTTCCACTCAGTAGCACAGGGCAGTAGTCCACCCGAGATACAACGGTACTTCAGAGGCTGGCATAAGGTTTTACATTGTTTCCATGAACTAAATAAAACGAGGGCATTTCGAAGTAAACAGGCCTTCTTGACTCCAACAGCACTTTCTACATCTTCAAACAGGATATCAATTTGTTTGCATGACATTAACCTCGGCTGTATTCCTACTCATAAGTACTGTTTTATACCCGTATTTTGACTCCAAAACTACCTTATCATACGAGGCACCACATCAAACACTTTTTGATAAAATCTCTGTAAGCAAAGGAAAGAGTCCATCGTGGATATAAAAAAAAACCATAGTTATAGCGACCCTCTGGGCTTCGTGATAACCAAAGAGAACTGACCGACAAATGATCGTAACCTTTTACCTACACTCAGTGCCTCTTTAAAATGTCTTCGTAGTGTTAAGTCATGAGAGAGTTTAATGCCCGTATAAACGGGTTCGGATTTCTTTCACTACCTATAGCAGTACTGGGATAATCTCAGGCTAGCAACACTGGCATGAAAAATAACATGAAAGGCATTATTTCACAGAAGGAGGGGGAAAATTCAGCATTACGGCTACGCCGAATGACTAAAGAACGCCTATTTTTTGAATGTACTCCGCTAACAGTTAGTAAGAATTTTAAGAGCCTTCCCTCTGCATTATAACCGGACGCAATTTGCAGTCTCTTCCAGACCGTACCACCTTTAATCCTCATTCACAGCTAAGTCTGATGTCTAAAATCTAATCCTCACCATACTGACATCATAGATAATAGACAAAAGAGCAAACACTATTTTCGATGATGCTTTGCCGCTGCATTAAGCAGCTGCGAGGGGTTCGGCCCGTCAGTGGGCCCCCCAGAATGCCAAGTGAATTCCGGTTTTTTAATATTCTTAACAACTAATGCTTTAACATAGAGCCGATTCTTCGAAATGAAGCCTTATAAACTCAGGGCGAATGAGCATATGAATATTTGAGTCGAAATCTATCAGTTACAGCAGTATGACCGCGTGATATTCAGAAAATAATGAGCCAAACCCCTTGCTTTGCTGTTGGCAAAAACTCGGCGAAACACGTGTTTGAGCTTTTAGCTAGTATCTGCGCTGTCAGTATAGTAAATCATGCGACATGTGAATTCTGTTGGCTGCCTGTTGGTAGTTTAAAATTATTACGTGGTTATCGCTTTGAGGAAGATGGATGTTAACGCAAATATTTATAACAGCTGTCGGACTGAGCCCATAAGACCTCATCCTAACCAATTTATCTAAAGTTTGAGGTTAATAAAAAGTTAAAATTTCAAAAGTAGTGGCGACGGGAAAGCACAGGGGGACGCTGGGGAACCCAGTGATGAATCGATTCCGTCGAAGCTTTTTCATGCCGTAACAGAATATCGGGAAAACACACGTTTGGAGTTTTGGCTAGCATTTGCGCTTTTAATATGGTGAATCATGGAATACTGACAAAGATATAAGGATGTTTAGAACTCCCGTAGGAGAAATACGAAATTCCGGAAATCGCAAGTGTTCGCGTTTAACGAAGGAGTTTAACCTACTGAAGTAAGTAGACGTTGATCACACAAACAAATGAACAAGCAAAACGGAGTATGCAAAATAGTGGTCGAAAAGCGCTTTAGATAGACCTCAGTTCAGTTCTCCAACTTGATTTCACATAGTACACAATATGGCAGACGTTTAACTGCTAAACGCTGGCTGGTTTTGCAGAACGGACCGTAAGGCTACGGTTGAGGAAGGTTAATTCTTCGCCACATGAGATACTGTCGGTAATAAGAAGACGATTTTCTTTGATCTCCTGGGTGGGAGGTCGCAAGAATAAAACATGTTTTAAAGCCATATATCGAGAAGGTAGCCACGAACTAAAAATCGCATCGTTTTCCACATGCCGCCTCGCCTAATTTGCGCGTGCTAAAATCTATTTTGATCTCACGATAAATGTTATCGTGGAATTTTCTCACTTAGATTACACACCCTATTTCAATTGAACCCTCGCAAGTACTCGGGTGTGATGTACGCCAACTATTAACGAGGAAAGTTGCTTAGACAAAAATATCAGTTTTCGTTGCAAAGTTCGTAATTTTCTTTGAAAACTAAAGTAGAAATATATTTAACATGAGTAAATGGACGTCTAAACAACTCGTTACTATAATTAATAAAATTCAGTCTGAGGACTTCCTCAGTAAATATCTGTATTTCAGTCATTTTTAATCAGCACCGAAGTCTAGCGTACCAACGTAATAAGTGATCCTCTTCTGCAGGACTGTTGCAGTTGAATCCGGGATGACCAACTAGTATGGTAATAGATTTCCAGTTCATCCGACCCGGCTGTGAAAAACCCGGTTAGAACCCAAGACAGCAGGTGCGCGGCTCATATATGGCCGAAGCTGGGTCTTACATGTTCGTTACCGCATCCTGCCACTTCGAGTTTCAGCAATGAAACGCGAACACATTTCGTTGTCAAACCACCAGTTGCTCCACTACCACTCTCTTCAGACGGGGCTTGGATTTGTTCCTCCATACGAGCCGAAGTGCCATCATACTAGAAAATGTGTTTCATCATCATTTTGGACCCAGAACTAGCAGTATCGTCCATTGTCTTATTATTCATCGCTACCAATGTACATTACCAGGCGCTTGATCCCGCCACCGCCAGTGACGATGAACAACATGATTGTCTGGAGTTCTTGCTCCAGAGTTCGACCTGATGTGAACTTGCATACTATTAAGCCTCTTGTTTGAGATCCACCTATCTGCGAAAGCGTCACAATGGGACAGTTTCTCATTGGGGAAATTACCCGCCTTACGAGCACTCAGAAGGCTCCTGGCGTGCCAGTCTCGGCGATCTGGATTTGCAAGTGACTAAGTAGGTCAGCGTGTGAGGTAAAGGTGCGATCGCAGTGAGGAGAGGTTTGGATTGAGTCCACATTACTGGTGGTGTGGGCTTTTAGGATATTCTCAGCGGTCTCGGCGGTTTGAGAAGTGAGAGTCGTCGTCACAGTCGTGGGGGTTGGTTCAGGGGTGACGATGGAAGCAGTTGCAGAGGCAGGAGATGGAGTGGCCGGGTAGTCGGGTAGTTGCACTAGGCACGAAGATGTCCGACGAGATCGATCCGCACGTGCAGTGCTCGTTGACAGCATGGGTTTGCTAAAGTGGCCTGGCGATGGTGTTGTGGGCCGAAGCACTTGGGACTTGCAAGACGCCCTTCTGGCTTTAGCAGGTGCGGTTCAATTGGCCTCGTAGATTGCTGCTGCAGTCTTCACTGCTCATCTCTGGGTCGGTCTGTCCTGTGCAAGGTTCTACCGGGTCTCCGAGCGTGTTTGAATTTTCATGCGAAAGGTCTTCAAGGCGGACCAGAGAAATGAGAGTCATACTGTAATGGCTTCTTTTTAATGTGGTCTCTATGGCACTCCCACTCCGTAGGATCCGAGTCACATTCCTCCTTTTGCTGTTGTATGAAATCCCCGTCAAGTGTTTGTTGTGGACGAGGCAGGCTGCTAGTACGCCTATGGGCGGGTTTTTGCTGTGTCAGCCACCCGAGTCCTCTCCTGCCTCCGGTCCTCTTTCTTAACTCTGTCTTGACGTAGGCCCAGGTGGGGGAGGAGGGGAGAATGCTGTAGATTCGACGCCAGTCTACTATCATGTTAAACTACTTCGCGCACAAGTCAACTTCCCTGCTGTCAGCCTGCCGTGGAGCACACGGTGGACATAATCGGAATCGATGGTCGAACTGTTGTATATACGTGAGAAAAAGTTGAACATAAAAAAGAAAAATACCAATCACATGCATGATGATCATAAGTTCTCGCAGAATTCGGTTTCTCTATGTGACGTTTAGGATACTGATGTCTTTGTCTCCTGGTACATGCAGTGCAGTTGTGTGTGGCATTTGTTGATATGCCATTTAGCTTTACCATCCACTACGCCCGCGTCCACCTTCGGGTCGTCCTGACACCCGAACAGGGTGGGCGGGGGAGGGGTGAGTGCGGTATATGCGGTGCAGATTTTCCTCACTATAAACAAATTGGAGCTCAGATTATCCGTGTTCCGACCATCCTATCGGACATTCGATGGAATTCATCGCTTGCTACGGTCGAACTCTCGTCGTTGACATAAAGCCACTTTTGGGCTTCTTGATATAGTCCCTGCAGTTGACTGGATACAACTAACGCTTCACATTTATTTCGTTCCTCCCACCATTCGCAACTCTCCCAGCCCCTGAGACGCGCCCTTACGTCGGATAAAAATCTACGCCGTCTGAATTCTATGGCGGAAAGTGTTAAGCTTTGAGTCCGCGTCTCACTTGCACTATAATAACCGAAAATAAAAAGTGGGGAAAGAACTGTCTCTGTACTGACGCCGGATTTTTGACCCATCAGTGGGGTGCGAATTTGACGTCCTTATTGGTTGCCTTATTAAAACCAGTTAGCGTACAGTGAATACCACTTAGTTCTCTTTTAGCTTGCTTTTCTCCTTGTCCGGCAATCTTCCTACTATGAGAATGTACTATTGTATGTTGAGGCAGGCGACCGGTTGGAAATCCTTCAGTTGAGGTGTGTAAAACGGTACTCTTTCGAGGAGAGCAGAATATTGTATCTACAAGACGCTTTTCTACACTCGGCCGTCAACTTTCTGCTTTTGTGATTTCCAAAAATGCAATATTAGGTAGCCTAATAGATGGAAGATCTTGCGTGCTGACCACGTAATCCTCGATGCTATTATACTAACCGGCGATTCTCTGCACCACACAATTTGCCTTCCATGAGGAAGTACTAATCAGAGTAGAGCCGAACGGGTTTCTAAACAACTCTTCATAAAAGTCACATGAAAAATATACAAATTGTCCAAATGATTAGGTAAACGCAGTGTTAGGATAGGCATGTACAGAGAGAATGCTTTTTCCTCTGAAAGAAGGTCTCGTTCGTTGAGGAAATGTTGAAAGACAAACACTGCATATGAGTTGGAAGAACACGAGGAGGAACAATAATGCAGGTGAATAAGGAAGTGCTATAGGAATGAGAATGCAACAGGTATCACATGCGAGTTTCTGCTCTGGTGGTCCAGGGGACTGAACTTTGGTCGAGTACACTGGCTGGTGATGAGGGCGAGTAGACTTGGAGACGGGTCCAGAAGTGTCTCCTTAGGGGAACATCTGCTAAAGCGGTATTTTGCGCGCTCTTCTGTTCTTCTTCGGACAACCGTAGCCACATATCCATGAGGACTTCCGTTACGAGTTTATTGCTCTTCTCTGGACTAGTCAGTCTCCTGAAGCTATCCAGTTGACCTAAAAAGGCAAAGTTTGGTTCCGCAATGGGACGAAATGACTGCAAGAGCTTGTATGCCTCCAAGACAGTGAGTGGAGAGTGGTACAGCATGTAGGCCATAACAATTGAAGCTGAACGCGAAATTCCCGCAAAGCAATGGACCAGCACCACTCCGCCGACCTCTCTTGCGCCGTCTGCAGAAGGTTAAGAGAGGCAGGTTCAATATTCTTGAAACAAACCAAGAGAAATATTATTTTAAACGTGGAGGTACAAAACTTCTAGGGCTTCAAGGAATACAGTCTGTTTCCACGAAAACTTTATTGTTTCACAGGTTCAACAGCTTTAAGTTAGGTCAAACTACAATAGGTGCTTTCGGATGAGTTGAATAATTGATTTAACCCAATTTTGATGAACTCAGCGGCCCCAATGGGATTCAAACCCACGACAGCAAGGGCAAAGCATGAGAACAGCCAACACTCTAATTGCCTGAGCTTTGAGGTCCGACCGATAGTCGTGAGTTTAATCCCATTTGAATCAAGTTACTCGCCCAACCTACCTTAGAATATGAAATCCACCAATTCTGACACTGTAAGCTGACTGCCGAAGCCGGATTTCCTCAGCAATCACCAGATGACTACCAGGCTCGCCTATTTGATAGATCTTTCGGCTGGTTTACATAGCTCACCTAACGCAGTCGTGGATGACATTTTGCCTGTCTTTAGGAATCAGTCGACTAGCAAACTTCGAAAACTCCTCATCAGGGCATAAAGCATGGAATATGGCAAAGTGCACTGGCACTCATTAACATTGGGGACATAGACTGCGCTCGGTCTCGAAGCGCATGATCTGCGAATGTCCAGACTCACCGATGAAATTGATGGCCTTCTCAAAAAGTGGATAAATATTCTGTTCAGCACAATCCAACGCTGGCAATCGGAGGTATTGAAAAGAATGCGTCTTCTCGAACGCCAGTGGCAAATCCTGGGTAACATTGAGGATGTGTGTGACACCGAGTTTTTTTAGAAGTGGTAGGTTTGTAGCATCCTGGTAATTGCCTGTGAGTAAGAAGTTCGAGCATTAAAAATGCCCACGTTTTATGAATTCACAGTCTAAACAAGACACATGGGCTACAGCGAGGCATGCACACGTTAATCGCTCACGCAGTTACTTTTTAGATCAGCGTCTGAAGGTCATCTATTTTTAGGCAAAAAGGAGTAATCATTAGTCAGAACACCACTTTGTGCTGCCGTCTCCCGATTTTGGATTCTAAACGTTAAACTATTAATACTCGAAAGTACGGTAACCGATCTCCGAAAGGCACCAATTAATGCCGTGAACGTGAGGAGAAACGACAAGTACATTGTAGATCTCATAAACGAGCATGAAAAATTTGTCTGCACGTTACATTGAAAACGCAGAATGAAATAAAGACTGCAGGAAAGCATTCGGGTAGGTCGTTTTCAGGGGTTTGGTGTGACAAGTTTTTACGCAGTTTGGAGTACTTTTCTCCTTATATGCGTTCACCTTCTCTTCATTTCTTGCACACCATCTTGAATATCGTCTACTCATGTAAGCCAGCAGGAACTAAGTAGTAACCGCGGAAAAGTTCAACTGCCCATACGTGCGCGTATGGCTTGTTCTGCCCGCTGTCATCGGTAAAAAGCATCCAGACCGCTGGTGCGAGAGCTGACGCTCGTGACTTTTGAGGCGCCATAGAGTAGGGAACAAATAGGATTCACCAGGTTGTGATAAAGATCTGCCATGTATCAGATGCAGGCTGCGCAAAGTACTAGTCTAGCAGCCGTCATAAACGGTGCTAAGAAATTAGGTAGACATTTAGTACGAAAGGCGTAGAACTGCCAATTCCGCATCATTTTCCGCCCTCAGTTGGCCACATGCAAGACCAGAGACAGGAAGACTGGATTTGATTAGCACACAGTTAGACGCTCTGTCATTAAATTAAGAGAACACGCTGCGATTGAGAGTATACAAAGTCACACGCGAGTGCTGTTCGCCGACGTGAGCTAAATAAAGCACTGAGGGGTGGCCTGTTGACATTGTTTGTAGGCGTATGGCTTGAAACGCTTACTGATAGTTGGCCGCTGTGTCGTTTCCGCGTGACTCTGGCCTGGAGCCTAAGGGCAAGTTGGTACGCTTGTATTCCGTCCAAAAGTTAGGTCAGTTTAGTGCAAGACTAGGGAATTTATCCAACTGTTGCAATATTAGCCAATATCAGTAAGTTCATTAACTTTTCAAACTTGGGCTAGTTGCTTATGTGTGCAGCGAATTTTGATATTTTGAGAAAGTTTACACGTCTAGAGACGTTAATGGAAAATTGATCTGCAAAGTATATGCGCACATACGTCTCCTGCTATCGTCATTCTACAGATAGACATCTATACGTTTTCATTGATGCACATGTCAGAGCAGCAGTGATGTCTTCGTACCGAGATACAGGTATGGTAGGACTCGTGAGACTTCCGTCTGCAGGTAATCCATGTTGGGTTCGTTCGGAAAGCGGCGTTTAGACACACTGAGTATCTTGTTGCCGTTCAGGGTAATTTTGTCGGCTGATGAAGTGTCCTCCTTTCCGAAATAAAACGTCGATAATCTACATAACTCCGCTTGCTCGTTTGGATCTGAAGTCCTTAAAAGAACGTCTAAACGCGGAGTTTCCACTGCATCTGTTCTCCTGAAAAGGGCCTGTTCAGTGTCTGTGACCGAAGTGGATGTAAGCCATTCCTTCCTGGAATGTCCGCACTTAGCGATATCAGAAAGCTCCTTGATGGCCACGAATCCGCCTTAACAGAAATAAAACTGTATTAAATTGTTTAAAAAACAGCGTCACCTACATATGATATCATGTCATTTACTGCAAAAATCCATCTCCTTTGTGCGAACAAAATGCCGGAAGGAGCCTAGAGCACACGTTCAGACAAAGGTAACGTGGAAAAAGTCTGGACCTGCGATACTCTGATGTGTATCAAATTCTTTACACAAGATCTCCATACAATCCTGACATTATGAAAAACTTGCCAATCAAAGTTGCATTTCTAAAGGTATTTCCAGGAGCAAACCGCAAGGTAGCTTACATTGTGAGTAGCATGCACAATTAATAGAAAACTCACAAACAGAGACTTCATTTGCACCGCCTTATCAGCCAGTAATAGATTTTTAAAAATCCACTAACCTTGCACAAAGAACACCGGGAAACCTAGATTAATCAGGCTGTTGACGAAAAATCGGACGGCTTCAGGCGCCGACGAGACATCCGCACTAGAATCGTCGTAGGCAATAAGGGCGCTGTGGGCTCCACCGTTTGTCCTCGGGGGACTCTCAGATAGTTTGAGGCTTGGAATCGTGTGTTCAAACATCTTCACTGCATGTCTGGCCATGAATTTAGTGGAGCAGTTGTAATTCCGGGCGCCCACCACGTGCTCCTTATTGAACTGGCACCTCTCACGTAGATCAAGACAAACCTGTTGACCAAGGGGCCGTCTGAAGAGTTCATATGCTGAAATTGTAGTTCGGTCCAGGTGCGGTAAGGAAATTGGCAGACTATGGCATTTCTTTCTCATCCGGATGGTGCAGGACACAGTAGGGTCGCGACTGACGGGAAATGACACACCACGTGTTATCTTGTTTTTGGTGTTGGCGTTCAGAACGTCATCCTCGTAGAGGTGCCAACAGTGTTCGTTTTTCTGATCCCCAATACCCACATGACACATTACTTCACGCATGATCAGAAGGACTTAGCCGCAGTGACTTGTCACGGCGAATGCATGGCGTGAGCACCTCAGCTCCGGTTTTATAACAGAGACTATCCGCACTTTCATTGGCTGAAATGGCAACCAACCAACTACAGGTCTATCAGCAAAAGATAGTCTAGTTGTCGCACGTGAAAGTAAGACAACCATTGTGTAGATGCGGAACGTGTTGCTATTTAATGACGCTGGGTCGGATAACATTTCAATTCCCACAATACAATTTTTACTGCCTTGTTCGTCAGGCCTGCGCACTTTTTCACATGTTTTGGTGCAGTGCAGAATAAGGAGCGGACGTTTTGTTGATTAGCAAATTCTGTCCTTTGAATCAGTGTTAAGCAATTTTTGCTTCAGCAGGCAACTTAACGTTGTCAGACATAACCGCCTGTCAATAATTTACACCAAAACTGAGTATTTATGCGAACAGGACATTACATGGATCTATTTGATAGGTGAACGTTTGTGTGTGGTGGAGAATCCAGCCTGATTATAGCCCTTATCCAAATGAGGACCTACATATTATACCGCTTTCAGCTGCCTCCGGTGGCAAGAGTGTAAGTACGAATTGTGTTTATTTGAATTCCTAACAGTCAGAAAACCGGCCAATTAGAACATTACAGACCATCAAACTGTGCTTTGGCTCGCAGGTTATGACGAGCAAAGGATGGATTTCGGGAACTAATCACCAGGATTTTAAAAATAAAACAAGCATTGCATATGACTGAAGATTACAAAACGATGGTAAGCAATCGTGGTAAGATCGCAGTTGGTAGCCAGCCACTGTACGTTGATACTGTCGACGTACTTACTTGTTATCAGTGGATGTGTTTACCTTGCCTAGGGAACTGGGTATCAGTGGGTGTACTTCTACTGCGTGAGGTAGATCGGCCGTTACGGTCAGGCTGTTGGATTTAGTGAGGGTTGCGGTTAGGCGTAGGTTACGTTTTAGGATTAAGATTTGCGTTATAGGGTTCGGCTTCAGTGTTAGGGTTTAGGTTTACGATTATGGTTTGGCTTTAGGGTTGCGGTTCGGCTTCAGGGCTAGGGTTACCGTTTAACGGTTAATGGTTAACGGTTAAGGTTAGGGTTGTGGTTAGGGTTAAGGTTAGGGTTAGGTTTAAAGTTAGGGTTAGGGTCAAGATTAGGGTTAAGATTAAGTTTAGGGCTAAGGTTAAGGCTAGGGTTGTCCTATCCCCATTTACATTTTTCATTTTCTGCAGGCTGTGCTTTTTTCGCGGGATTTTTTTCAAGTTCTGCCATTACTCTACCTTACTAAAACTTCCCAACACTTTTTTCGTTTACTTTATTTTGTCCCCGAAACTTCAGCATTCGTCCAGCAGCACTTTCACTTACCCCAGCCACATAACCCCCTTTCCCACCACTCCCATAAAACAGGGATCCCGCCGTCTGCCTCCCCATTCCTGGCTACCAACTGCGATCTAACCATAATCCCTGATTCTTCCGGTCCCCCACCCAGACATTGACAACTAAAATTCATCGATGCAGACTTAATATGTTTGATACTATCGGCAAAAGAAGAATTTGAGCTGTCGGTTTAGTTGCAGAGATTCTGGAACGGGAATTCTAACTCAGAAAAGATTAACTTTTCAACAAGGGATGCAGGACTTATAATCAATAGATGATACCTCAGTAATGGTTTGTCGATTGTCAAAGAAGAATGATCGCGTACGTGCTGAACTGGATCTGTTGGAACCTTTGTTGCGGTCTCATTCCTTGTAACCTCTGAAGAGGAGAATTCATCTTTGCCTCCCAACGCATTCTTGCCACGGATTGAGTATAGCTGTCAAATTCTCGTCTCTTGCCCTCCGTAAGAGTGCCGAGAACTGCTATGAGTTGACACAAGATGATCTAGTTCCTCAGTCCTCACAAAAGGGCTTTTCCGCTGATTCTCGACATGCTTTTGTTGGGTTTCGGGCGTAATAACTATATGACTCCAGTGGCAGTATGGGCACCCGGTTATCTCACACAATTCTCAATAAACTTGACCAGTAATTTTCACCTCCAGAGGTTTGGCTTTGAGAGGTGAACACCTATTGAATGCCTTTGAAATTCTGGAATATTTCAGTCGTTCCAGAGGTAAGACAATGCTCAAAGAAGATCTCAGGAGATTATTTGGTGAACAAATATTTGCATGCGATAAGTTCGCATCAAGCCCCTCAATTTCTATGCTAACGGAGTCAGTTATAACATGTGGACAATAAGAGAAATCGAGCAATGCTCATTTTTACACACAAATGAGAGATTAATGCTTGCATGCGGTGAGAAATCCAGTCTGGGCACGGAGATTTTCCAGATGAGAACCAGAATACTAAATTCCTTCAATCTGCTTTTCAGCAGCAAGTTGGCGACCATGAATTATTACTTTTTTAATTCCGTTTTGCTGGAGAAACCTCATGCTAAATTTCCAGAGCACATACCCGTAAGCCAGCTTTTACGAGATAGAGAAGGAAACGGCCGGATACGCAGTTTTTGATAATTCCCTGCCAGCACTTAATTCTGGTTAACATTTCATGAAATCGGTCACTGATGGTACCTGCATTTTTCGAGCAGGGGATGCACACAAAAGATCTGTGTCAACCATCTCTTTACAACAAATCCTGAGCTTTTGAGCTGCCAGAGGACCTGGGTGATTAGAACGGACTGCGTAGGCTTGATAATGGGGTAGTAAGGCTATGATAAATATTCATACACTGGGGAAACTAGAGATAAGGAGACGGGGTTCATTGCCAACGTCAGTCGGGAATTCAGTAGTGGGCAACAGGCCCCTGAGTAGAGCAAATAGTGTGCTTTTATCCTGGATCAACGATTTAAAAGTAGAGACGACCGATGGGGTGGGTCCTTAGGACTTCCCATATAGCCATAGGCGAGTTGTGGGGGACGGTTAAGAGAGAAATGCGATCGCTGAGATCAGAACTGGTCGGACACGAGAATATAAACAGCCTGGTACAGGTGGCTTCACACTAAATTCCAGGTGGGTTCCTGTCTCCGTTTTCAAATTTAAATCCTAGCTGTACCTCTGATAACCCTATCCCTAACCCTTAACCTCCGGACCCTGACCTCAGCCCTAATCCTAACTCTAGCACTGACCCCAGCCCTGGTCCTAACACTAGCCCTATCCTCCCCGGAATTGAGGACAATGCCACCCGTAATAATGGCGGGGGGGGAGAGTCATTATTCCCGTGTCCAACCTAAGAGTTCTAATTCGTCCGGAGTTCCGCATCCACACCCGAACCAATCATTAGAGAGCTATAGACTAGAATTATGGACGTACAAGGGGGGCGAACATGCATCAACTTTAAGGAGCAATGATGCCAGCGTCCAGGTCATGGCACATTCTGCGGTAATAGGCCGCATTTTCCCTTCCAGCGAGATCGACGTACACACAGGAGGTGAATATCACGTGAGTTGCGAGCCACTTCCGTCTTGGTTCTCTGATCGCTGTATTTTAGAAAGCGCAATGACCTCCCCCTCCATACTCAGTACCGAGACTTTTCTGGGGAAAGTTGCGGTGCTGCGAGATCTTTTGCTTGATATACTAAAACGCCTTTAGATTGGCACAATCCTGATTGACATTTCTACTCATTCCGCAAATTCGTGGTTAATTTTTTCCTTATGATTTAATGGCGTAAATGGCTTGAGGGTATTACTTGCATATGTTGGAGGATAGGATCCTGTATATTTCGCAAAGCAAATAATCGCTTGCAGAGCGCTCTAGCGAACACCAATCCCAGCGACAGTATCAGCGGACCAAATGCCGAGCCATTATCACGCCTATAATCAACAACGGTGACGAAATTGCGGCAGAAGCGACTCGTATGTGAGAGATCAGTCAGTCATCGCACCAAATACACCCATCGGCGATGAACGCAGGAGTTGTTAATTCTGATAGGTATGTAATTGAGTGGCAAGTTCATCCTATGAATACCGCACCCCTTGTGCGTCCATCGGTTTTATCAGTAGTTATCTCGGAGGATGGGTTCAAGTGAGGATCCGGAAGTTATGGAGAATATAGCTTTTGTTCCAGCGATCGCACCCCCTTCTTCTCTTCGGACTTATTTGTGTGCAGCAGCGTCAGCATGCTAAATTATTTTCGTCGGAATGTCACAACCTAGAAAAATGTCATGAATGGCAAGTGAGACCCGTGCTCATTACTTCGGTCGAAACCATAACTTACTTCAAATTTGTAGACAATACCAGGGATGTAGAATCATTCGTGCTAAACGCCTGTCTATGTTCATTAAGGCGAGTTTCATGGCGTCGGGCATGGCGGCCAACGTATACGCACGAGCGACATTAGTACTGCATTCGATAAAAACGGCTCTTATTTATTCATCCGCGGTATGGCCGTCGACTCTTCGTAACGTCACGCACCAGACAGCCGCTATTCGGAACCGAATGTTGAAGTAAACCTCATCTAATCTGATAGGCTTTCAGAGGATCCTTTTATTCAAGAAAACGTGAAGAACTTTCGTACCATCTTTTTATCCTCAGCCCTGCCAACTAGTACCGCTGGCGCGTCTGGAGCGGCTTTTCACAAGGCTCAGTGGATAGCCATATGGTTTAAAGAAAGATCATTGCAGGTTATCGATTCTGTAAAAATCTTGGACAAAACAGAGTGGGGTCCCGCGACAGTTCAGTTTGTACGTGTCGGGAATATCGCTTAGATGGTTGGCTTGGATTTCCCGTTGACCTTTGCTTCGTAAACACCAACTGTAAGACTTCAGTAATGCCGTGTGTGCGCTTGCATTTGGAAATAGACGATAATCAACTGAGGTCCCTTAACAACAAACGACTAAAAAACTAAACAGCACACGGCCTGTTGTCCAAGCTTTTCAAGCTGTAACGATGATTCGGAGTTGATTAGATGCAGATCACCATGGAAAATTTTGATTAACAAAGACTCCACATTCCCAATCAAATCTGCGTAATGTGCAAAGCCGGAACATAGTCTGCAGAGGATCCGTATTGTACATAATCCGAGATCATTCCGAAGCCCGCTCAGAGGTTCAGCAAAGCTGCTTAATCTGACAGTCTTTCCTAATTGCGAAAAATCGCAAAATGTGCAAAACGTCAAGCAATGTTAGTTAAGTCCCGACAAAGTGTCACACGCCTAAGCCCTGACAGAGATCTTGTTGGATCGGACAGGGAAACAAGGACCCGCTGATGCAGGTGGTCTCGTGATAGATTCCAGGAGTTCCTGGTTCCCTGTCCTATCTTTAACCTGCAATACGAGGGATTCAACCGCCTTGTTATTCACCTAGAGAGTTTAATAGGCTTTTGCACGCAGAGATGCCAGTTCCGTGAGGTTTTTGTGGCAGATATGGAACCTCGGGAATCAACTCCACGGAATGGCATCCATCCTCGCCAGTAAGGATTAGATATCCAAGACTCCAGTACGTTTTTGCACAACGCAGGTATTAAAGAAAGTAAGAGGGCGACTGAGTCACTAGAGGTTAATTTGGATCTGATCTTGGAGAGAGATCCTAAAAAACGAATACATCTGCCCCGCACTAGCAAAGGTTGAAATATGGGCATCCAGAGCCAGCTGCGTGCAGTTCGCATAGACCACCTCTCGATTCCGACACCTCCATTGAGAGACATTGCTGACAAACACAAAGGATATTAGGACTAAAATTTGAAAGGTAATTACAGCTCGCAATTACTGGTATGGTATGCTCAAGCCAACAGGTGTTAAAGTTGAGTCGAGACAAATTTTTCATTGAGTTTAACGTGCTACCAGTTTGGTCAGGATCTCACCTTGTGTCGGGCATATTCAAATTCCAGAGGGACTCTAGGTACAACTTGAGAACTCATTTGCCTCATCACGAAACTACGCCCTAGGAGCGTTTTGCAATGACCTGCCGACATTTAGATTTTGCTTCTTAGCATCCCTCGATCCTCGATGTAAGCGCCCGGTACGCTTGTCTTAATTTTTGCGTAAACAGCTGGCGGGAGGATTTCGAACACATAAAACTAGCTCTAACGCAGATTTAGGTTCTTCAATAGCTGCAATTGAGTCATGTAACAGTTTTATAAATTTTCAGGAGGCATGCACTGAAATAAAGCACGACTGATTTCGGTGACTAGCACTGTTCAAAGCATACTTCAAAACCAAAAACAGATTTAAATCTGTAAAACATTGTGTCCAAAGCAGCCTAGAAACACAGTCGTTCCGATTTTCAAGGCAAAGTTTCGGAGTCACAGAACGCTTCGAAGTAGGGCTATCGGGAAACGTATCCCCCATCTCAATTATGTAGGATAACCAAAATACGAAACACGTAGGAGTCAGTTAGCCGTTTGTAAACTATGATTTGACCTATGCACATCGCCGCGCTTTGGAATAAAACTGGAAGTAGCCTGGGATGTTTGCAAGAAATCATATGTCCTGTTGTTTTCCGCAAGAAAACTTCCATGATGTCCTTTCCTACTTAACAGTGAACTACAATACACATAAATAAGCGTCAACTGTCCAGCACGCAGAGCAGAGTTCAACCGATGCTAATTGCCCATTGCATGTGGGCTCTAAATCAACCTTGGACGGTCTGACCGAGGTACATCTGGTTAATTAAACTTACTGAGTATAACCGGAGATATCTGTCATTATAAAAAAGTATTTTCAGGTCCAGAAGAGATCCAGTCAAGTTCTGGGAAAATTCCCATTAAAGGTTTAACACAACAGCGCAGGCAGACGGCATTTATTGGTAAATCATAACCGGGCCCGCTTAACCACATATTGACTACTTGACAGGGCTTCTATAAGGAAGAACCAATAATAATGGGAGGGCACGAAGTGGACGCAGACATAGCCAATACGATAGAACGGAGACGGAGAGAAATTGCAATGGCCTGCGGATGGGGTTGAGGCAGAATAGGTGTGAGTAAGTATACCGGAATAGTCGGATCAAGTCGCAGGCCACACTGTTTCGGTCCTATTGACTTTATAAATGCACTATGAAATCAGAGGACCAGGTTGACTAAACAGGTAGTAACTGTAACAATCTAGGACACTAAGCATGGCGTAGGCGGATTAACGCAGCACACTTGCGATAGATTCAAACGGTGAGATGCTGAGCGGGGTTGCTAGACAAGCCATCGCGAGCAGAGAGACCAGCGGGTTAAGAAAAGGTTTGATGTGTGTGAAGGTTATACTATCAGCAGGAGAAAATTAACATGTAATAAAACAGTAAATTGTACAAGAAAGTAAATTCTGTCACAGCATACAAACGATCTGCCTGGATTGGGGGGACACCGTCGTGTCTGCTTAACGGTCGGTAGGGAGTGCGGCGCTGGAGACAATTGCAGGTAAGGGTCATGGCGGATGGTGACGAGAGAAAGCGGGCAGAGGATGCAGTGAGTGTTGAGGGAGGGAGTATCGGCGGTTGTGAGAGAATGGGCGCCGATCATCTTCACCGACACGCGGTCACACCGTCCCCATCCTGGATCCCGAGGTTAAGTAACTTCAGTCCCTTCAAAAAATCCTACAGATTCTCCGGAGCACTACCTACCGTCTCTACTGTTTGTCGTGTGTGCTCGTGTAGTGGTTTCGATAAGTCTCGCGGAAACTTCAACAAGACACAAAAGCATATTTTGCGACAAGCTGGTGTCCAGTGGACCCTGGCTGTGCCTGATTAAACCAGGCTGGCTAATGTTCACCTAGCATTTTGGGAAAGCATATTTTTTTTCAGGCTATATGATCGGTTCCACGGGACCAAGTAACTAAGTAGAAGTACAACGACGAGACCTGAAAAATCCCAAAATGTGATCTGTAGATGTTTGTTTTCTGGTAGCCAAGTTTATTGTAACTGCTGCACTTTCTACCGGGGTCTTTGTAGAATTTTGCTATCTTTCTGTCCTCACTAATTATTCCGATCAAGATTATTGTTGGGGCTGCTAAAATATCTAATTAGAGAGCACGGACAGTTGTGCATTTCTGCCCCTAAGCACTCTCTAGTAAGTGCTTATTGGCAATACGCTCAGGTAGGTCGCCAATATCCCTAAAACCAACAGCCTTTGGCTTAGCTTTTCCACTACGAACTTATGACTTGGCGCGGTATTCCAGAAGCGTCATTGGATTTTGTTTTGTTTGAAAATGGGTCACAAATTGGTAGTTATGTGTAAGAACTGAATGATCTGACACACAAAAAATATGTGGTGATTTCATAAGTCTACCTCATGTTTATGAAGAAAACAAAGACCCTCTGGATGTTTACTCCCTTGTCTCCTGGTAAAAAATCTGCACAGTTAATTATATAAAGTTCCTTATAGTTATCAGATTTGTTTAAAACATTGGTAGGACACGGCACTAGGTGTTCCCCTATTACAGGTCGCCTTTTGTTAAGCTCCAAGTAGGTAGGGCTAAGGTAAGGGCTAGCTTTTAGGTTTAGTCTCAGGGTAAGGGTCAGAGTTAAGACATGGGAATAGGTGTCATTCCTGGAATTAACCCAAAGCCACTGATATCATTGAGGGCTACCTAAATCCGTCTTTTAATCACATATCACCGGGATGGATGGAGATATCCAGTTGAGTCATATAGCGGACTGAATCGGTGTTTCCTAGAATTGTCCTGCCAGCTCTATCTGTTAGTACCCTTCCAAAAATGGAAAGCCACGCACAATCGACCCTACAGCGCTTCCTACCGATGACACAAGCAACAAGCACACGAATTGACAACCCAGTGTTCTGTGCGTGGTAGCAATCCATACAGAGGGTATGCCTACATGCTCCAGCGTAGGCCTAACCCCTCGCAATCGCATAATTAATCCATCATGCTGTGTGGTCTCCGCTCTCCACTCCCCTTCCGCCTCTTATAATCACAATCCCCATTACCGGTAATTCAAAAGGGTTCCAAGTACAAAAAGGAGAATTTTACAGTTCGTGCGTTAAGAAAGCCAGATCTATCAAGCACTGTCAGTACTAAGTCGAACCCGAATAAGGCGACTGTTTCGGCATTGGAGATAAAGAGGCATAATAAACACAGCGGTCGTAGGATTTCTGCGGCCTAGGCCGTTATTCCTCTGTACGATCCTTACAGCAGCGGCCTGAGTAATTTTACTACCACAACCAGCTCAGCTCTTCCTAACCTATAACTGCATAAGGATTAGGGAGACAGATAATTTCCGCACGACCAGATTAATATCACCTGTGCTACCAGCCCTGTTGATTAGAATAGACGACAGGCAAATTCTTTGACTTGTTCGGTAGCGATCCTCAGGTAGTGGAATGCATGTCAAAAGAAACCAGAACCTATGGATATGGGTTGAGTGGTCTGATTGCTGGGAGAAAAACGCGCGTGTAACTTCGCCTAGATGAAATATTATGCAGCAACATCAAAAACTTTTTGTTTTGATGACGATAGTGCTTCAGTCACACGCGGTGGACTTCGGACGGGGAGGCTGAGTACAACCGATAGAAGGCCGCTGTGGGGTGTTGTATAGCCAATTTACAAGTGAAATTGAGTTTGGAGCCTTTTACCGCTGGCGGGTCTGCTGGATCCGCAGCGCCTCCACCGTCGAAGTGTACAGACGTAACACATGACTTATGTCCTTGTTCTGGCAGCGACAGCTCGATCGTCGTGTCCGATGATGTCCACCGTGTGCTACACAGTAAGGAGAGAACAGGCATGATGACTTGCCCGTGAATTAGTTTATAGTGAGAGTAGATTTGCGCAGCATCGGCCGCACTCTCCCCTCCCTCCAGCCTGGCCCCGTTGTCAAGACATAGTTAAGAGGACCGGAGGCGGAATAGAGCGCACGGTCGGACCACACCTAAGCGTACCACTACACTCCCTGGTTCACAGCAGACAAAACACCTGATCGGGATTTTGACCAGCAACACAAAAAACAGGCCAGAAGGGGGAGGATGACTGGGCGGCCATGCTCCCGACCTGTATACCATGCAGGAGCGTGAGCGCATCTACCAGCAGGGAACCAAGTGCCAGAGAACTGTCAGCTCAAACTAGGCTGCACAAACCATGGTTTTCTGACTAATTGTACAGCAGACAGTCAGAAATCTTAAGGCTCGGAAGGGTGACAAGCGGTCCCGCACAGAGCCTGGGCCATCACCATTCAAAGGACGGGTAACCAGTCAGTCATCGACTGGCGAACCAGTGCCCGGAGCTACGAAATACACCAGGCACACTCGAATCAACTGCCCGCATTGCCTCCGCATATTCGGCCACCGCATGGGGTACTAGGCCAAATGCGCATTGGCGGAAACCTGCAGTCGTCGGTCATTCCACACCATCACGTTTTTCCTTACGAACATCTGCAACGCAAACCAACATCACCCATCAGCACATAACACAAGCACACAATTGGCACCTCTCACGTATGTGGAGAGGATGCGTCTCGCATCCTTCTCCGCCATTCTCTTCCCTTACTGTTATCCCCTCCACTCTTTTCCCTCACGGTGGAAAGTCCTACGGCGAGAGCGACACGCGACCGCGTAGGCCGCCCAGGCCAATGGATCGCTCTCTTACTAAACCTACGGTGAAGGGCGACAGCCGTCTGGTGCGGATTAACAGTCCCATTTAGGGACAGTACTGCTTACTCCCTCGTAGGGAGGACGCTCGAAAAGGTGCCCTAAACAAATGCTGAGTTCGCGATATCTGTGCCCAGACCGTGGCTCAGAGGCTGAAATACCTGCGGTCGAAACCGACAAACAAGAAAAAAATACTCTCTCTCCCCTCCCTGCCGTCCAATCCAACTGGCTGGTAGGGTGAGTCCACACACTCTGGCAGCCTGGAATGATCATTCCCTTTTGGACAATCCCAAGAGGAACCGGCCGGAACGGATGACGACGCTAGTGAATCTGGAACTGGCGCGCTACAAAGTAGACATCGCTGCACTGAGCAAAACCCAGTTCTCTGAACAAGGCCAACTAGGGGAGGTGGATGCCGGCTACACCTTCTTCTGGAGTGGTCACCCCAAGGCAGAGCGACGGGACGCGGGTGTCGCCTTTGCCATCCAGAACGACATCGTGGGACGACCGCCCTGTCTGCCGCAGGGTACATACGATCGCCTGATGAGCCTCCACCTGCTCTCCGGGGGGGGGGACAAATTCGCCACGATCGCCAGCGTCCACACCCCTCCCACGAAAATGACCAGCTCTCCTCTTGGCGTCTGTGTCGAAGGCAGATAGGTTGATTGACCTTGGTGACTTCGACGTCCGCGTCGGCACAGACCATGCTGCCTGGTGAGGAGTGCTGGGTCACCATGATCTCGGCGGCTGCGATGTCTGTGGCTTGCTCCTTCTGCGGACCTACGAAGAGCACCGCTTCACCCTGACCAACACCTTCCGCCTGTCGAGGCGTAAAAATGCCACCTGGACGCACCCTCGATCGCTGCGCTGGCTGTT
>CACRXP010000003.1:3773411-3789560 GCA_902702965.1 Spirometra erinaceieuropaei
AGGTTAGGATTGGGGTACCGGTTAATGGTTTCCGATTTTCGGATTAGGGTTATGCCTTTAGGCTTAGGTTTTCGGGTTACGGTTAGGGTCTGAGCGTACGAATACGTTTCAGTATTACGGTTAGGTTTCTCAGTTACGGCTATATCTACGGGCTACGGTTAATTTTACGATTTCGGTTAGGGTTAGGGTTGCCGTTAGGCATAATGGTTACCGTTTAAGGTTGAGGTAACGGTTAGGATTAGGGTTAAGATCGCCTTCCACTTCCCCATTCCTGGCTACCAACTGCGATCTAGTCAAATGGATGAACAAGCACGTTTCCCAGTGATTAACAATCGATCCACTACAGTTATGCATTGAGCCTCTATCTGTATCGATAATAAAAAAAATAGTTCGGTCCGTTACGGTAGAGCAAAGACATCGGTACTCGGCTGATTGACTTATCATGACAGCCGCCGATCCCACACGTAATCCATCAGTGCCAATGAGTGCTGTCGTAGCGACCTCTGGTATCTCCTCAATACCTGACTGACTGCCTGAAAGGCTACCCTGATGTCAGCAGAGTGGCCAGATGTACGAGGGTAGAGCAATAACTTGTCGAGCCATGCCTGTTGAGAGTTTATTGATCTTAGTTAATTAGCCGCACTCCGGCCCCAGAGCGAAGGGAATCGGGGATCGGAGTCAAATTCTTTTGCAGTTGAACCTTGGGCCAACCGCTCTACCATTGTGGCGCTGGCAAACCATCCTGTCGGCCTTGATTGGTAGTATGTCACCCGAAAACCGTGTGCATCGAAAAGTCACGCGATACTCAGTTGTCTTTTTAGTGCACAACAGGCATTAAGCTGCCGCTTCAAAAGCTATAAAAATTCCACCAGTGTGATGAACTTCACGAAGGGCTTTTAGTGGGCACGCATCTATCTGCACCATCGAAAAGAGGAAACGAAAAAAGCACCGCAAATTGGCAACGGACATTCAGTCTTTCATACTCAAGTTTTTGCTGATCGTCCATTTTTTTTCTGGAAATAAACTCTTCCACCGGTCAGAATACTTGAGTCTTGAGAGACCAAACCCACCTCGTCCACAGAATAACGGGCCCATGGCACAATGGCAGTGTGTGACTTAAAAACCTGAATGACCAGAGAATCTGCGTTCGAGTCTTAACACCTGTAAACATGGGGAAGATACTGACTGGCCGAAAACGGATGATACAGTATAAATGGGCACTCCAGTCTCCCTTTGTCATTACGCCACTTCGTTGTATATATCACAGTTCTCTGCGCAACCAACTCCAAGGATTAAAGATGGAGTCTCAGGGTTAACCAAGACTAGAATTCTCCAATCGGTGAACGCCTCCCACCTTTTTTAATATTTTTTCGTACAACCGACAGGACGGGTATATGGCTGAATTGCTTAACGCCCAATGACAGAAGAACCCGGTTGGAATCCCAGGTAACCAAGACCTACGATTGGGTATCGCTGGCTGACAATGGCTAATGAACCAGAAATTGCCATTCCAGTCCCCCATTTCTTCGTCGGCAGTGCTATTCTTCATATGCATATATATGACGAAGATCGTAAGTTCTTTGGGAAGAGTAAAAAGTTTTAGTAATTTTCCGACGTCGGTTCCCCATTTCTTCGCCAGACTCCAGTCAATGTACAAAAAGCAGTCAGAATTTCAAACGTCCCCGAAACTCAATATCTCTCCGGCGATTCCGCCGGTAAGCGTCCGCCGCATACCTTCTTGTGCATCGATTGGTTCCCGTCTCCTCCATTTCTCCTTGAGATTTCCGTACATGGCGTCCAACTCAGTATGCTGATTAATGCATGACTCGTCTGGGTAGATGGTTTCAAGAAATGTTAGGCCTTTTTGGTAGGGCAGACGTCGATGATGCGAGTCTTCTCCCACGCAAAAGCATGTCCAGTATCCAATGCGTGCATGGCCATTTGAGATAGATGGTCTTGCCTCTTGACAGCTGTTTGGTATTCGTGAATGCGTGAGGAGGCGGTCTTTTCAGTTTGTCCACAATATATGCCGTAAGATCTCCCCTTGGATATCGACTTGACTAGAACCTAATTCTTAGGTTGACCATCAATACTAACAACGAGTAAAGGGAGCCCCAATGGGGTCACCTATATCCGACTTTCTTGTAAAAGTAACAATTGAGAAACTAGAATGTATGGCTCATCCACTTGTTAACCCTAAGTTGTGGCTGCAGTCTGTAGACGACACGTATGTTGCCGTTAAACGAGGTCAACTGGAAAACTTCCACAACATCGTAAATTCAACAATTCTGGAAGTTAAATTCACAGTAGTAAACGAAGTCAACAGTAAACTCGCATTCTTGGTTGTTCTCGTACAGCGAAAAAACTGACGGAACATTATACACATCTCTGTACAGCAAAAGAACTTATGCGAAAATCATTTTGCCCTACGAAAGAAACAACCAAATCTCTCAAAAACGGAGCCCTGTCAACAGCTTGCTTCACCGTGCCGAAGAAACCTATAAAGTCTAACTAAAGTATCTATTTGAATTATTTTTCTGGAATGGTTACCCCAAAGATTGCATATGTCGATGAATGAAAAAACAAGATTCCAAAGCAAAGGAACTCGATAGTTCCAAACAGGCGCCCAAGGAAAATACTTAGAGCCCTCACGTACAACAAAAATGTGACTGAACTCATTGAAAGAGACCTGAGAAAACACCAAATACAAGTGGCGCACAGATCGGCGACTACCTTGCGCAGTCAGCTTTTAGATCCTACAAATAGGCTTTGCTATCTGCAGAAGAAAAAGGTGGGTTACAAGATCCCATGTGAAACTTCCAGTGTCGTATATTGTAGATAAAACCGAAAAGTCCGCCTCCTCACGCATTCACAAACAGCAAACAGTTGTCAAGAGGCAAGACCATCTATCTCAAATGGCCATGCACGCATTGGATACTGGACATGCTTTTGCGTGGGAGAAGACTCGCATCGTCGACGTCTGCCCTACCAAAAGGCCTAACATTTCTTGAAACCATCTACCCAGACGAGTCATGCATTAATCAGCATACTGAGTTGGACGCCATGTACGGAAATCTCAAGGAGAAATGGAGGAGACGGGAACCAATCGATGCACAAGAAGGTATGCGGCGGACGCTTACCGGCGGAATCGCCGGAGAGATATTGAGTTTCGGGGACGTTTGAAATTCTGACTGCTTTTTGTACATTGACTGGAGTCTGGCGAAGAAATGGGGAACCGACGTCGGAAAATTACTAAAAGTTTTTACTTTTCTCCAAAGAGCCTATTATCACCAAATTATATTTTCTGGGATGCGTTCGTTTCAGTGTATATAAATGCATGGATACAGGCGAAAATGCTGACTCCCTGTGTTGAGATGGAAGAAGATAAGGAGAGAAAGTGTGCAAAACAGTTAACATTTAAACATGCCTAAAATCGTTTTTGCCCTCTCACTCCTGCTGGTGTAATGTCCTGATTGGCCAATGCCTTTCCCACTTCTCCTTGAGGCTGTTGTAGACCGCATCCAATTCTAAGTGTTGGTTGATGCATGAGTTATCAGAATGGATGGCCTCTATAAATTCACGGCCCTTCTTAGATGAGCAGACACCTACAATGCGAGTAATGTCCCAGGAGAATTTGTGCCCAGTTTCCAGCGTTTGCATGGCAACTTTGAACAAGTGGTCCCGCCTTTTTACACTCAGTTGATGTTCGTGTATTCGTGTAGAGGCCGATTTCTCAGTTTGACCACAGTCAACTGCATTACAGGTAGTGCATGGTATCTTATAGACGACTTCCTTCTTATCTAAATAGCCAATCATATCCTTAGGGTGTACAAGCTGGTTACGAAGTGAAGTCGTCGGCTTGTGCAACACATGCATTTGGTGCCTCTTCTGGTGTCTTTCAACCAGTGCGGAAACATTCTTAATGTACGGAAGTGTTCGTCACTTTTTGGTTTAGGCGCCTGACCGGAACAATCTATTTCCTTGTCTTTTTCTTTTACCTCCTGTCGTCTCATGCATCGGTGTACAAAATATCCAGGAAACCTATTCTGGGAAAACAGTTTGAACAAATAATTCAGTTCTGTTTGGTAGGTTTCGTTGTCACAGCAGTGAGTTCTTGCTCGGTTAGGGAGGCTGTTTGCGGCACTCCGTTTGTGAGAGATCGGGTGATTGCGCTAGTACTGTAAAAGAAGTTCCGTGTAGGTTTCCTTGCGGTTAATCGAAGTGTGGAATGTTCCGTCAGGCCTTCTCTGTGTGAGTACTTTAAGAAACGGGAGTTTGTTGTCAGCCCCTTTCTCCAGCGTGAATGTGATTCCTGGAAGTGTTGAGTTACGAATATTGTGTAGTATTTCCAGTTGATCACTTTTAGCAATGACAAACGTGTCATCAGCATATCGTACCCATAATTTGGAGTTGACTAGTGGTAAGGCGATAGCCTCTAATTTCTGCATTGTGACTGCTGCAAGAAAACCAGAGAGGGGTGATTCCACAGGGGCTCCCTTCAGCTGTTGGTAGTATTCCTGTGCAAACTAAAAATTCGTTTCTAGACAAAGCTCTACGAGTTCTAGTAAAGCAGATGCAGGGATATCCACGTTGTAGTACTGGAGACGTTCCTCTGTACATTGCCTGGCTAAATACAGTGGTATGAAGGTAAACAGAGAAACGACATCGAAGGATACCTTTATTTCATCTGCTGCGATTCTCAGTCCTTGTAATTTGCCCAGAAACTCTACTGAATTATTGATTGATGTTTCACAATCCTTTGTCAATGGATAGAGCTTGTGGAATAACCATTTAGAAATCTTGTAAGTAGGTGCACCGGCTAACGATACTATCGGTCGAAGTGGTACTTCAGGCTGGTGAAACTTCGGTAGTCCATAGAGCTTAGGAATGGCTGGTTCAGTTTGTCGTAAGGATTTGGCAATAGCTCTTGATATTTGCTTCTTTCCTGCAAGATGTTTTAGGACTTTTTCAATGGCCGTACTCTGCGCTTTAGTACGGTCCGTGATAAGAGTTTTGTAGGTTGATCTATCCTTTAATAATGGCAGCATATTTTCGTTATAGTCTGCTTTGTTTAAAATCGGGGTTGATCCTCCTTTGTCCGCAGGAAGTATGACAATACTTTTGTCACTTTTTAATGTTTTTAGTGTCTTCTTTTCTTCGTGTGATAGTACTGAAAAGGGATTTCGGCTGTTTAAGGCATGTACAGTGCTATTCCGTATTGTGAAGCGTTCATCGTCCGTAGGATTTTCTGCAGATATTATAGACGCCAAGTTTGCAAGGAAGTCTAGGTATATCGCATCGGATAGATTATATTTCATTCCCTGAAATATACTGATACTGATACTTGGAAAGTACACTGTCTTTGGCTGTTGTAAGCCTTCTTGCTGACAGGTTCACTGCCTTCGTCGAGCAGGTTCGGTTTGCAGGAGCTAGTTTAGAGATGGCTGTCCATTTTCTGTCTAAGACACTCCTCTTTTCCTGTCTTTCAATGTTGGAAACACAGAAAATCGTTTCGCTCAGGGAGTTAACTAATTGTGAAGGGAGATTATCTCTGCAGAATTGTGCATACTGTTCATTGGAAGCTTGGAATTTCTGAAGTCTGAAGTGAGCACTGGATATAAAAGCACCAAGCATGTTTTGGCCGTAAGGTAATGCAATTTTATACCCTTGAGTAGTTCTAATGGCAGGGTTTATTTGGACAGATTTTGTCAAAATCTTCCTGTTTCGGCATTTGTGTAAAAACGATAACTGTTCTCGCGTATGTCTTACTTGAACTCATAGACCTGGGCATGGAAACCAACAATATTACGAACCGCTAATAGGTGCCCCAATGGAGTCACCTATCTCTGGCTTTCTCGCCGAGATTACACTACAGAAACTAGAGATCACGGCTCTTCCGTTAGTTAACCATAAATTGTGGCTGCGATACGTGGGTGACGCATTTGTGATCGTTAACAGGGATCAGATAGAGACGCTCCATAACACTTTCAACTCAATAATGACGGGGATTAAATTAACACTCGATAATGTTGACAAAAACTCCCAATCTTAGATGTGCTCGTGCAGCGGAAGATTGACGGAACATTGCGCACATCGATGTACTGCAAAGAAACCTGTGCGGAAGTCATTCTACACTACGAGAGCAACAACCCCATTTCCCACAAACCGGGTACGGTCAACAGTCTGCTAGATCGGGGACAAACACACTGCTCGGACGAAAAAGGGCAACTGAGTCGAATTAAGTTACTTGTGCGGATTATTTTCCCGAAATGGGTAACCCAAGGATTTTGTGCGCTGATGCAGATATATATCATGTGAATCATTTCAGAAATTACTCAGTGCAGGACTTGGAGTTAAATCTCCGGGACATTATTTTTTAGGGTCAGAAGCGAAATTTCAATGAACATTCGAGTCGAAGACAATCACCTACCGTGGAATAACCACGTAATGTCCATTCTACAAACAAGTTGTACTACAAATAGTATGAAATCTATATGGTAAAGGTATTATAGCGTACTCCGGACATATATGTATATATATAGACTGGAATGTTCAAGAAGCACGTGAACAATGTAAACAAGTTAAGGAAGGCAAGGGCGATCGAGAGGGAGGAAGCAGTGTCTGCAAAGGCCGACGATGCCGCCATGGCGCGTTTCTACGGTCTGCCAAAAGTGCATAAACCAGGATTACCTTTACGCCCTATAGTCTCCTTACGCGGCACCCCGACCTTTGGGCTGTCGAAATGGCTTTACCGACGATTCCGTTTCCTGACCGAGAATTCCGAATGGACAGCGAAATTGGTTGAGCAGTTTTTGAGGATTATCAGGCATCTAGAAATAGATCCAGACCAGATTGGGGTATCGTTAGATGTGGTCTTCTTATTCACCTCCATTCCAACAGGCCTTGTCATCAGCGCCACTGATGAGCTTCTTCAGGGGATATATGATGAAACTGATCAACGCACGTCATCGAACTCCTGGAATAGTGTCTCGGAACTTTCTTCACTTTCGACAACCGGGTTTACGAGCAAAAGAAGGGAACACCGATGGGCTCCCCGCTGTCTGGACTGATTGCCGCTCTGTTCTGCAGAGGCTCGAACGACTGGTCTTCCGTTCGTACTCCCCAAAATTTTGGGCCAGATACGCCGACGACACATTTGTCGTAATCAAGAGGAACGGCGTCCAGGACTTTAAGGTCTTGCTGAACTCAGTATTCTCCGATATCCAATTTAAAATGGAAGAGGAGAAGAACAGCCAGTTGCCCTTCCTTGATGTAAACGTCGCGAGAATGGCTAATGGGGAATCAGAACTACGATATACGGAAGGCAACGAATACTAGGTGCATTCTCCAATTCCGGAGTAGCGACCCCATTGGTCACAAACGCAGTTGTGTCAGAGCTCTTTTCCAACGAGTTCAAACACACTGTAGTGGCGACGACGGGAGAAGAGAGGAAGCTAAATACCTACATTCCATATTTACAGCCAATGGATACCCACGATCCTTCCGACGTGAGTGCCGAAGAGAACTTGCCCGCGATCTAACGATGAGAAGCCGAAGATCTGGCTCGCAATCCCCTACATGAGGAAGGTTTCTGAGGCGACAGCAAGAATCACGAGCCCTTTTGGTATTGGGGGTGGCCCATAAACCGGAATCCACTATCAGGCAGCAGATAATGAGGCCCAAAGACCAGCGAACGGCAACGGAACAATCAGCAGTGGTCTACAGCATACCTTGCCAAGATTGCAGTGCGAGGTATATTGGTGAAAAGGGCAAACGACTCTGCAAAAGATTGCACGAGCACCAGCTTTCCGTCAGCCGCGAGGATAAGCTGAGACTGGTATATGGGCGCATACAACAGGAAAAACACAGTTTCGCCTTTGGACAGGCAAGCGTCATCGGCCGAGCCAGCGACAAGATGGCCAGACTGGTTCTCGAAAGTTGGTTCTCAGTTGGCACAATCAGCAGAGCCGTTGATATTCATCCGGCCTAGGAGACGCTACGTACGAGGCTCCAGTCAGTTCGGACGGGGCCGACGGCCCTGGCGAACGAATCGCAGCCCTCTCAACAGTTGTCACCCTCACAGCAGGTGGAGAGAACCAGCCCGGGGTCAGACGACAGACGCGAGACATCGACCCACCGACGCGCCCAAACAGCCGAACGCGATTCACACATACAACGGCAACTGATCATCCCGTCAGGTTATGGGGAGTGGGCCCACGGACATAGCAGCAACAACGGCGGCCGGCAGGGGACAGAGGTCACACGAGCGCCCCAGCGGCCGGCCAAGACGAGACCGATGACTACCAGGTTCACGTAATTCATAGATGCTTGTGCGGTCAGCTTACTGTATCAGATTTGGTGGATTCGAGACGTTGCAGTAGGTTGGGCGGGTAAGTTGACCCAAATGTGATTAAACTCGCGTCGTCCGGCGGGGCCTCGTAGCTCAAGTGGTTAGAGCGTTGGCCGTACTAAAGCCTTCCCCTTTCTGCGTGGGTTCGAATCCCACCGAGGCGCCGAGTTTTCACAGTTGGACCAACATGAAGAAAATCATCTGACGCTCCGCGCCCGCACTCGAGCACATCACCGGTCAGACAAAATGAGAAATACATGGTTTAGGTATGTAATTTGTGCTCACACCTGATAGGTTGATCCCGCTCTTTTCTTATGGGCTCCTCTCGTGCGCGCAAAAGGCGGATGGTGGCCTCCGGCCGGTGTCCAACGCCCACTCTTAGCGGTATTAGCATGCGCTCAGTGGCTTCGGAGACATGTCCGACGTAGGACAGAACACGGAAGATCTCCGGTCTTTGTTTGTTGTCACCGTCAGCCCTCGGAGTCTTTGGTATAAGCATTTTTTTGCAGAACTGCGCGGATATCCATTGGCAAGGAAGAGGTGGCATAGGGTTTTAAGCTCCCGCGGCTTCTTGGATTCTGTGCTGCAATGTATGTTGGTGCGGCGAAAATGTGTCCGAAGGCAGCTGCGTTTATGCCACAGGGAATGGTTACTGTCGTAGTGAAGGATTTTTTCCGTGTTGCTGGTTTTTCGAAAGACACTAGTCTGCAGGATTCCGGCTTCCTGTCCCGGTACCTGGGCGTCGAGGAAAGGAAGCAAGCCGTCTCTTTATTCCTCCATGGTAAATTAAATTTGTGGAAAGACCAAATTCAATTCCCTTTTGAAGTTGTCTTTCACGTCTCGGCGTAGGATGACAAAGGCGTCTACGTAACCCATCCAGAACTTCGGCTTGTAGGACTGAAAGACTCGAGTTTCCAGTTCCCGCAAAACCGCCTCAGCCAGGTAGCTGGAAATCGGGGACCCCATCGGGGTTCTCTGGATTTGCTCGTAAATTTGACCATTGAAAGTGAAGAACGTGCGTATGCAGCAGTTCAGTAGTTCTGTCGCTTGCTTCCTCTTAAAAGGCTTTCCCTCTTCGTTGTACTTTCGCTCCAGTAGGTCACTGACGACTCTCGCGGCCAATTTGTTTCGGGATGAAGGTGAATAGAGAGACGACGTCAAAGGATACCGTTATCTCATCGAGGGCTATTATAACGTCTTTGAGTTTTTCCAGGATTCAGGTTCTTATTGATTTTGCCTACCAGTGTTTTCATGGGATCGGAATCAACGACTATGACTGGTTGGCGTCCAGTAGCTCTTGAGCTTTGGGCACGTACTCCGACTTGTCTATGACTACGGTTACCCGTCCTTTGTCAGCTCGCACAATGACAATTTCTTCGTTCTTCTTTAAGCCCCTAATGGCCTTTACCCCCTGATGAGGGGGTTGGTTCGGCGTAGCCTCTGAGATATGACAGATGCGACTCGTTGGCGAATCGCATTCTTGGAGTCTTATGTGGCATCCGTTTTTGAGAGTGCCAGCGACAAAATCCACTGGCTGTGCGTCTCCTGTATTGCAGCCGGATTCATGTTGGAGCACTTTAATTTGGTCGTCTGTCGGCTGTTTGAATAACAGGTTGTGGACGGCTGACGGGTGCTTGTGCTAGTTTTAGGATGCGCACTTTGCTGGGCAGTTGGGTCTTCTTGTCTCGCTCGTCGTTCACCTAAATCAAGATCCAGCTTTCCAGGTTTCGCAGTGTTTGCTGCTCCAGGTATGCTGCACATGCCGCTTTCTCCTTTTCGATGTCCCTGCCGTATTTTCGCAGACGAAGATGACATTCGCTGACGAGGGTTCTTAAAAGGCGTCGGCTGCAGCTCCTGGCGACCTCGCGGGCGAAATCAATCCTAGCTGGTGGTTTTACAGAAACGCTCCTCGGCAATAATGTCTGACCTCAGGAAGTTGTGCAGAAAGGCCAATTGTTCCCATGTAGATCCCTGTCTTCAGAAGAATATTCCCCAGCGCCGTGCTCGGTGAAGTGCTTCGCACCCGGAAGTCACATTGACATAAGCGACCCACCGGGTGCGAGCACGAATTGCCTATTTAAACCATTTCCCATTTTGCCTATCTCCGATGATATCCTCGAGTACGAGTACGAAACGTCAGATGAACAAATTTTCCTGCCAGCTAAAAACAATAAGTTCCTCACCGCTTTCCAATGGACAACTTTAACTGGTATCCACTCCAAATAATTAGCCACTACCATCAAGCAGGCAAGACACGGATACGTTCCAATGTAGTCGCTCCTTCGAGGCAAATTGCGAAAGTCAGACACAGAGAATGCGTAGGCAACTACGAAAAGCCCGCCACAGATCGCAGTTGTACATTGTTCTGGAAGCGTATGTCTATCGATTTAAGGCCCACTCTAGGCGATGCGGGAGTACATTCGAACCGAGACACGTCGCCCTATCCCAAGAAAGCGGAGGCAAATGTCATAACCGGAGCACTTTAGGATGAAGTAGACGTTTTGCATGAAGTTGCACATAAAGATGACTATTTAAAGTCTGTTGCATAGGATACTTTTTACTAAAAGTTAAATGCCATGCTTAACTCAACGCGGTCGTCCTATTTTCTAGGCATAATAACAGATAGGGCTGCGAGCAAATGCGATAAATGGACAGACTCGAACATTAAAAGCCAAACGAGGCCACGAGGTTATGAAGCCACCGGCTAGTTTGAAAATATTATGTGCTTTTATTAAAAAGCATTCCCACAGCAAAACGGTGTTGGAAAAAAAGTAAACAAATGTATATGTACAAATGTATGTGTAGTTTCCACGATTTTTAAAGAGAACACTGTGGGAAGGACCGAACGGGAGGGAATATTTTGCTCACAAGTGGGAAACAAGCAATAAGGGAATATTTGCTCTATAAACGACAGTCGCAGATAGACCGAAATGCTGGGATCTGCGGGGAAACATAAAAGATCACTGCTGCCTCTGCGATACAAACTAGCCGGATGGCACTGCTTGCGGATTCAGTGGCGCGCGAGACCTACTGAGAAAGAAGTGGTGGACTAGAAACAGATGGGGGAGCCGAGGGCATCAACGGACTTGGAGAACGAGCCACTGCTCGTTCGTGGTGGCCGAGTTCCGTGTGACGCTTGGCTCGCATACGCTGCGATCGTGTGACTCTCTGGTCAAGGTCTTTCAAGTATTGCCTTGCCGAGCGCCATGAGTCAAGAATTTGGCAGAGGCTCTGTTGCAACTTCTTGAGACGGAAAAAAGAAAAAAAGTGCTATGAGGACGTTGTTAGGATAGAAACATCTATTGCTGCGAATGAATAAGCAGACTGGAGGGACCGACAAATGAGTTGCAGAATAAGATTGAAGGAGTCTGTTAGTGTCCAAGGAAACTGCATTTAACAGGGGACTTTAGAAAGTCAGAAGGGGTTAGTGGGTATCAGAAGTAATTCTAACAGCGCAAGTGAAGCAAACATTTCTACCTCCGGTTTTACCATACGCCACGTCATGCAGGAGCTGCCAATGCACAGCGGTTTTGGTTTCAACTCACAATACTCACGTCAACTACAAGTGACCCGTGTGAAAAGGTGGCGGCCTTCAAGGCAGTAAAACGGTTAAGGTGTGTCGGTCACCACGGTGAAATTGCCGATACTTTCTGCTGGTAAAAGTGAATTAAGAGCAATCGAAGTTGACCGTGCTACGGAAGGAACTCGGGGAATTTCGTGATATTGAGATTTCAAGTCAGCCATAAAACACAAATAATCATTTGGAAAAGAAGGGGAATAAGGCACTCGGAAGTATGAACAGGCGAATGTGGCGAAATATGAAGAATTTAAGTAAGTCGTGGTTTTTGTTACCCCCTGTTAAACTGCGAAAGGTCAGTAATATTTGGAAACTAGCGATTCGATAACCAGACGGTCTGGAGCAATCCAAAGGGAAAGGTACGTAACGGGTGGGGGGTATTGGTTGGACATGTCGGTGGGCCCGGTGCGAGGGAAGCAAATGCATGTTGGCGCGTTTTGGTTATAAATATGTAATGGTCGTTCAAAGTCAAACAATAGGTCACGGAATTGATAACCCGATTAAATTCTGCCCGTGTCGCCAAACTTGCTTCGATTCAAATTATTCCGGAAACCCATTTTGTAACTCATAAAAGAGACCAGTCTAAAGAAAAAACCATCCGATGGGCATACTGAAGCCGGTTTTCTAGGCGTGCCCATTACCGAAGCTCCATAAAACACACGGAATTCCTGACGCTCGATATGCAGACAGTTGACAGGTGCTGTTGGCCGAGTTGAGTAAACCAATCTACTCAACTGCGAAAAATTCGGCGGCCTAGGTGGGAGTCGAACCCACGAGAGCGAGGGCAACGATTGTGTTGTACAGTTAACACAATCTAATCGCCCGAGTTATGAGGCCCCACCAGGAGCAGTCCGGTCGAATCAATTACTCTAATCTGTTAAAACACCTACTAACTAAATGAGTTACGTAGCTGTCTGATGGAGTCTACATTGATCGCTTTGGAAATCCTGCTTGGGCATTCAGCTCACTGTATCAGAATTCGCAGATTCCATATTGTAGTAGGCTGGGAGGGTAACTTGACCCAAATGCGACATTGGTTGAACCATCCTGATTGTAGAACGAGGTTGGGTGCTTCCTCGTCTCGGAGCTCCAATCTAAAGTCTACACGGGAAGCCGAATATCAGGAAGAAACCAATGATCAAAAGGCGTTGTCAAGACAGACAAGAGGATGGATGGCCATTTCCAGGCGTAGTTAACATCGTCAGACGAGTGTACAGGCTGGAAAAAACTGGGAGCTCGACAGCGGGTTCATTTGCCCTTGGGCACGGAGTCAAACAATTTTTGTAACCGACGTGTAAGGCCGCAACTCAGGAGCGGAACATTCAATTGAATGAACAAAGACGCAAAAACCTGAGACGGAAACAACTGAGTCAATAACAGTCCGTAATCATTAGTAACTGCAATACAGAGAGATCAACACGTCAGAAAAATGTCTTAGGTATGAAAAAAGAGACTAAGGAAAACGGACCGACACAAGTATGTGTTGTTTGGCCTTTTGATTTGATTTGATGTACTTGAAGTAAACACTTCTGGGGGCACATTTTGTCAAGGTCGGTCCGAAAGTTGATTTGGCATTCATCAGCTTCAGAGAAGCAACCACGCAATGACCATCATGTGCTGATGGGTTAGCGCTCAAACATTCATATCAACTTACGAGTGGAAGCGAATATGCGAGTCCCAGGTTTTTGTTGCAAAGAAGATGAACGCGCGGTCAATGGGGCAGTAAGTGTATTAGTGTAAGCTTTCGATCTCGCACAGGAGGCCATCATCAGAGACTGTAGGAGTACGACGCCAAATGAGCAGTTTTGTAGCCAAACAAAGAAAGGTATCCTTTAACGTAGTTTCATTATTCACTCCCATCCCACCGGACCTGGCACGCGAAGTTCTACGCAAACGGCTCACAGAAAACTATGATGAAACGAAGAGATCTCTAAAAATAGACCATTTTCTGCAACGCTTTGCTTCTGCCAACAAACCCACTTCACTTTCAATGGCAGAACATCCAAGCAGATCAAAGGAACGCCGATGGGTTCGCCAGTATCCAGCCTGGTTGCGGAACTAGTTTTAAATGAGCTGGAAAAAGTCGCCTTTAACAACTGTGAACCTGTATTTTGGCGCCGATACGTGGATAACACATTCGTTATAACTGAAAGAAGCAGACTAGCAGACTTTCATGACCTGCTTAGCGGCATCTTCTTCGACATTCAGCTCACAGGGGAAGGAGAGCATTCCAAACAGTTGCCTTTCCTCTACGTCCTCGTCACACGCAGACCCAATGAAAAACTCAGCACCACGGTGTATAAAAAGAAGACTAACAGGACTCAAGACCTCAACTACCACAGCAATCACCCACTGGCGCATAAACGCGGCTGTGTTAGGGAACTCTTCCAAAAGACAAAAACACATTGCACTGAACCGGAGGGACGAGTACGAGAACTACGGCATCTTCGGGACCAACTGGTAAAGGAATGGATACCCAAACGGCTTCATCATTCGCTGCCTCCATACGCACCCACGGCAACCAAACAGAGGAGAGACACCAACAATCTGGAACCCCCTTTCGTATATAAAGAACGTATCCGAAGCAACGGAGCATATCGCTGGAGAGCTCGGCGTGGGTATCGCTCACCGTCCGACTACTACCATGCGCGCCAAAATCAAGCAAATGAAAGACCGACCAGACGCAAGAGAACAATATGGTGTTGTTTATCAGATCCCACGCCATGACTGTCCCCTCGCCATTACACAGGAAAGACCGGGTGACGGCTCGGCTCGCGAATAACGGGCAGTCAGGAGAGGTGACCCACTCTCTCAGGTCACTACTAACAGCCTGAAGGAGTTCCAATGTTACGACTTTAGCTTTCTCGGAAATCGATAAACGTACTTGGAGTAAATCCTTCGGAATAAAGTTGATTCGGAAAATCGATGTGAATATTTGGGTTGAAATTCGTCAGCTACCGCAGAATACAGCGTAATATTCGCAAGCTGCCCACAGGCAAGCAGTTGTACACAACTATCTGCGAATGTCTCTGATGATGGATTCGAGTGAGAATCCGAAACGTCAGGCAAATAAATTTCTTGTTCCAGTGATCGCATCTTCATCTTCTAAACTTTGTGATTATTTACCATATTAACAACAGAGGTGCTAGGCAGAAGCCCGAGGAAATCAAAAAGGTCAGCATGGGAACTGGAGTTCAAAGACTAGGTAGCATACGATGAACGCTGGGGGACTCACCGATGAGTCGAACCGCTCGCAGATGCGTCATGCAACAGAACACGATCACGGAGATACGCAGTCTGGGCTTTCAGCTAGTGTGTGCGCTATCAATACGGCAAAAAATCCAGTATTTGTATACTACTGACTGCTCGGGGGTAACTTGTGAGTGTGACGTGTTTATTCCGCACTAACTGATGGATGTCGGTCCAAATATTTTACATCAACCTTTGGGACCAGCCAGAAAAACCTCTTTTCTGAAGGATCTACTCCAAATTCGTGCAGCAGTTTTCGAGCAGATTAAAAAGGACAGCAATTAGATTTTTGTTCGCCAAAGGTTTGAAATACATGCGAGCGTCAAAAATTCGGAACGGCGGCAGCACCGCCCAACACACGAAAGGGGACGTTGACCATAGGAGCACAGAAGGGAACAGATTGGTTAACCACAGCGTTGAAACGGTGCAATGTGCAGACACGCCTCCGAATTCAGGAAATCCAGTGATAGGTCGACCGCATGTAGAGATGCAGTGCGTGACGCGGCACCCTCCTCCCCATTCTTACTCCCTTCATAATATGCCTCCGGATATAAAAGTGATAGAAAAATTAAACGAACTGGCGGCCTCTGAAACAAACCTGGCAGCGAATGTCGGAGGGCATGGAGTCGAAATTTGCAATGGGGAAGAAGGGCCCACCGAACCGACGAACCAAGGGAACCGCGGCAGGGGTGGCAACGGTGGCAGTGGTGACGGCGGCGGTTGATGTGGCGGCGGTCGCCGTCGTCGGTAATGGTGTTAGCCCTGACAATGTCGACGTGCAGCTGACGGCGACAGCCACGGCCGCACCCATTGAGGTCGGGACAGTCGAGTAGCAGGCGGGCGTGGATGGAGAAGAGAGCTGCCCCCCTGACGACGACGGGGCGTTCGATGTCAGAGGGGAGCCGAAGGCCGGCGAATCACGTTTGCTGCTACCACTACTTGTAGCAGAGACCTGTTGTCCGGCTGCTTGGCG
>CACRXP010000003.1:3794745-3878131 GCA_902702965.1 Spirometra erinaceieuropaei
ATAACCTAAAAAATTAGTTATATGAAGCCCGGCACAAAGTAAAGTGCGTGATATACGGTCATGTTCTTCGAGATCTTGTCGCGCACAATCGTTGTACTTTTCCATCTGTTGTATCGTTCGATATGCGACTAGTAAAGGCAAGGAGGATTTCACCTGATTTCTCTAACAGAGATGTCACATAAATAATAGTTCCAATGACTTCACGTATTGACAGGCCGGTCAGCGACTAAATTTAAATAAAAGTGGCGGGTGTAATTGTTAACATACTATTTTGTGTATACTATGAGAACTTTTCTCCCTCAAATTCAATTGCGGTCTTTCTAACGGCGGGGAAAATCGATGTTCGGACAGTCCTTGAAATACCAGTGAATGCCTCACGATTTTCAGCGTTTGCGGTCGATCGTCTATAAAGGCAGACTTTGATCTTGTATTTATCAGAACCTTAAAAGTAAGATAATTCTTGAACGCATTTGTCGAAGTAGCGAGTGCATTGGCGTTCGTTTTCGTGCAGCTGGCTATTCGGGTCACATTTGAAGACTTACGCGAACATAAAATCTGTCGAAAAAATAAACGTCCACAATAAAAGTCAGCGACGAATGTTTCCGATCAATTGAAAAACCTTCTCTATTTAAAAGGTGCCCTAGCGCTGTATTCTGTTAGCGGACGTCCGTGTAATTGACATTTTCACAAGGTAAAGGCAAGAAGAAAGTCGTATTTTGGCTATCTCTTTCACTTTTCTCGGCAATACTGATAAGTTTTCTGCCTCGAACTAGAAAAAAACTTACTTTTCCTTATATATTGCAGCCGTGTTTTCAACATTTGCATACAAGTAGGCTTCGTTGTACGATTATGAATGAACAGAATTATTGGTCATTCAAATAGTGACATACTGCATGAATTACTAATGTTTTGTCCGTTATGTTCCTAAATTATGCGTAAGCAGAAACTAGCCCGCACAAAAAGTATCTTTCCATATGTTTACAGCTCAAAACTACCATTTGATGATAGTCATCTTGACGCTCACTCAAAACGTAGTCGCAAATGGCAAAACATCGGCAAGTGGCGAAGAGACATGAGTAAGGGATTGACGGTGAAATTCGATAAAACGCCTGGACGCCAAATACTCTTCTGAATAATTCTATGCAAATGTTTGCAACTTAAAAACGCCGAATTAAAAAGAGAACAATAGGTACCGAACTTACTTCCGGCCGGCACATCGACCTCAACCTGCTTTGTTGATGGAAAAGGCTTCGCCGATGCTAGTATTGTGTCATCCTCTGACTTGATACGCCTTTTGGGTCCCACAACGTCGGTGTTCTTTGCTCGCTTCGTCTCCTGTTCTTCTTCCTCCGGTTTCTCCCTTATCTCAGTTTCTGCAGCACTTTCGGCTTCTCCGATGGCGGCTGTCGCAGAAGGCTGAGAGGGAGTAGCAGCGGTAAGAAGCGCTGTTCCCGGTGGGATGTCACCTAACAGGAGACGATGTTGGCTGCGAGTCAGTCGCGGTAGCGCATCACTGGTTGCCAGGAGACTGCTATCACTGTCGTTGCCACTCTCTGAATATGAATCGGAGTCCCTCTCAGTTGCTATTGGAGGCTCCTTCTTGCCTTGAAAAGTGGTCGTAGGTCTGACTCGTTTCTTGTTAGACCGATTTTGTTGGGACTTCCCGGGTGCCTCTGTCTTTCGCATCGTCGTGGCACTCAGTCCCTTCAATTTCGACTCAACCGCGGTAGCGGTGGTTGTGTGCTCACTGCCGGACGAGGCAGAGGATGAAGAGCAGGACGAGGACGACAATCGCCTGGCGCTGCTCGAGGAACTTGCTTCATGGTCACTGAGGGTCCCCTTTTTCGTACTGTGACGACTGGACGAAGTCTGTTGCTTACCTTGCTTCCGTTTTTTCGTGGAGGCTGGCGTTAAAATCTGTTTAGCCGGCTGTGCTCTTTGAGAGGACTGTTAAAATATAATGGTTACGAGTGAAGCCGAAATGCAGGCAATCGGGTTGACAAAACAACTTGACTAAATTCACTCCGGATTAAATGTGAATTAGTCAGCATTTTGGTTGTCTAGGTATCGTGAAGGACAGCAACCGATGTCTAAGACTCTACACTAATTAGTAAAACATGTAAAGTGAGCCTCAGTTGAAGTCTTTAATGCTCTACTCTATTCAGTTGGCCTGATTGTGAAAACTTCAGCGGTTTCAGTGGGTTTCGAACCCGCGACAGCTAGGGCAAGACTTGAGTACAGCCAACGCCCCACCACGAGCCGTGAGTTTAATCATATTTAATTCAGGCTACCCGCCCAGTCCACTGTAATGTGTGGAACCCGCCAAATCTGGTACGGTAAACTGACTGTCCAGGCAGGACTTTCTAAACAATTAACCTAGATGGCTACCAGGCTCAGTAAATTAGTTGGCTTTCCAAAACGGGGTCAAATAAATTATACAAACCGGCCAAAACCTATTAATTCTGTGAGTCTAGTAGTCATTTAGTGGATTCTAGATTGACTATTTAGAAAGTCCTGCTTGGACAGTCGGTTTTTAGTACCAGATTTGGTGGGTTGCATACGTTACAATAAGCTGAAAGGTGGCGGCTAGAACGTTGGCCGAACCCTATCTTTGGCCTTACTGTCGTGTATCCCAATCCCACCGAGATAGCCGAGTTTCTCGCAATTGGGTAAAATGAATTACTCAAATCCGACCAAAACACCAATATCTATTCTATTTGAATGTTTTTTTTTCTAGCAGAAAAATGTCATTTCACAGCATTCTTCAAGGGTGTGGGCTAGTGTACCAGAATTTCAGATTAATTTTCAAATCTTGCTCAGGAACCCCGCCATACGAGACCCTGTGAAAGTACCAGTGGATCCCATGTTGATTTTAAGATAACCCTCTTTTCAAGATATCAAAGGCTCGTCGAGTGGTGTGTGTTCGTAAAGCAGGCCAGCAAAATGCGTGTTGCCGCTACCGTTGTTAAAAAAGAGGACCGAAGGAGAAGTAGGGGAAGGAATTACAGCCAGAGAGATGGGAAAGGAGAGCAAAGAGAAAGCACAGTGAGCAGGTGAAGAGAGCAACTCTGAGGATGAAAAAGAAAACGCATACTGCTCGCGAGAAGAGTTGCTAGCCACGAATATGAATGTAAAACGGCTGCGGTGAGTGTGCATTGTGTGTCGTAAATAACAAAAACTTCGCGTAAATGAGTTTCTGTTATACTGATAAGATAGGAAAATGGGCACATGCTAATCCCCCGGTCATACCACGATGACTTAGGATAAGCTTGCCCAAGAAGGCTTAAACTTAGGTAATAACTATTTTTGCGTTAAACACCAAACAGGATAAAACGAAATACGGTAACTATAGCAGACCTCGGGGAAGCTTGGATTCTATGAAAATTGGCCTTCGCGACCAGATGATATTTGGAAAATCTAAAAAATGTCCCTGGCACATGAGCATCCTGAAGCTTTAACTGAGCTTGTATGTAATTTCACGTCTCCGAAGAGCTTGGCATGTCATACCACTCAAAACCGAAAGCATGGATATCAGTGAATTGTCAGGTTACATCCGGCGTAATCTAAGATATTAATAACGCTCGTTTCATGAAGGGAATTTGAATAGGGTCGACCTTGCAAACGAAATGGAATATCAGGACCACGTTGTGCCGAACTTTACATGCTAGATTGGCAAGGCCATGCAACTAGGCCATGTGAACAGAAAACAAAATTTTTAAAAAGTTTAAAATTAACTGGGCTACAAAACCGGGAACGCAATCGAGTGAGAGGTTAACTTTCAGAGTAGCCAGAAACTTTTCAGTGGAAGTTGGCACGCAACACGTATAGATTAAAATTGTAATCCCAGTTAAGTACCCACTTCCACTTGATATGTGTGCATGGTTCTGTACTTCTAAACGGACTATAGGAAATATCCGTACAGGGAGCACACAACTCACAGTATCTGAGGTCGCTGTCACTGGTGCACTCGTCCCGAGCCCCAGTTTACGCGTCCTTCGGCTAGCGGCAGAGGCACTTTTAGGGGTTCCGGAAACAGCTGCTTTGCCTGTCTCCTGTTTTCCCGCACGTTTGCTAGCAGGGCTGACGGCAAAGGCTTTGCTGGTCATCCGACTGGTTCCGGGCTGAGGAGCGTGTGGGGTTAAGTCTTCAGCTGTCGGCAGATCGTCCTCCTCCGAGCTGATGTCCTCCAGCTCAGCTAGTTTCATCGCAGTACTCGATAAACAAGGTGACGCTGGACTCTTTGGGGAGAGGAAACTCGGGCTATCCTCCGTGTGGCGTCTCGGAAAGACTGGATAAAAAGGACATGCCAACTTAGGTAAAAAGTGACTAAAAAGATGTGGTTGCGATGGCCTGGAGGTAATAAATCAAGATGCACTAGTACGTGAGGTAGGATGCAAGTTACGCAGGGAATTGCTGGGAATCTTACTACAGAAGCATGTAGAAAAGTGTAAGCCATCAAGTAAAAATGCATTTGGAACTGACGATTGGAAACTGGGTCTCCGGCCTTAAGGTATGCCCTCCAATTAACTGTTATTGAAAAGAACTAGTGTCGCAGGAAAGTCAGTTATCTAACCGGTTTGAAAAGCTCTGACGTCCAAAAATTGGACAAACTCATTGTGTCAATGGAATCTAATTGTTACAATTCAGTTGGAGATCAGTTGTATATTTCCCAAAAGTTGGAACACGAGCTCAGTAATCTTCATGGCCTAAAACATGCCCATCTGTAGGAAGATTATCCAAGGATTACGAGCGTAGCAGAAACATGAACATGATCCTACCCAAATGGCATCTAAACATCAAAATCGTTCGCGCAATCAACGAAGACAAGTATTTACAAAAAGGCCAGGCCGTATTTAAAGAAGAGCTGTCGAAAATATTACTACAAAACTCAATGATTGTTGTTATTCGTAGTAGTGCTAAAAATGGAGTGAGGCCGACGTGCTGAGTCAGGCCAAACTGAAGGTCAGTTTCCGGCCTTTGGTGAAGGACACAACCTTGTCGTAGTTATTTTAAACGCAATCTGGCAAATTGAGCACGCAGCAAACGCTTTTAGTTCTCATACAATCTAAACTCAAATAATCAGATTCGGTGGTGACGTTTGTTAGGTCATACGTGGCACACCAACGCCAGTCGGAAATGCTGAAAATCATAGTCAGTCTGTTGCATGCCAACTCACTTTCCGTTACGCAAAACGCTAAATATCCAAACTACAATGAAGTCACGAAGGAGTCGTATGGTAGAAAGGGAGGAGGCAAATGACTGGTGAGGATAGGATAACCGCGGTGGACTACTTCGTAAGTCCACGGCGTCAGTGCAAGAGTTAAGACGCAATGTCTCAAAGAAGGACAGCCTCCTTGTCATAACAGACGCAGTAATAAACGTAACTTGATTATTACGAATTCAGGCTTCGTGATCGACAAGGACACACTGAGCAGACGACATCACTGACCGGATGTTCGGAAAGGTCCTATGTTATTACATAGTTGTCCAGCTTACGGTGGATGTTAGTTGACCCACCCTGACTAGAGTAAGAGCATCATATTGCAAGCGTTACACTGACTGAACAATACGCACTGGGTGAACAGGATTGTCCTATTTGGACCATTCTGTCCCCAATGTGAATATGAAACAGGCGTAAACAGTAAGATCTAGTGGTGTCAACAAATTTCGCGACGGCGTATAAACTGCTACCGGTAGCCGAATAATATGGATAACATGATTTCCCCTTATGTATTTAAACCGCCTCCAAGTAGCGCAGAGTCCGGGCTGTCCGTCCCCGAACAGGTACTGGAAGGGCCCATTTGGGGTCAGCAGAATGACTACTATAAAGGTGTTTACTGGTTTTTGTTTCCCGACTTTAAAAGCTATTTAAGCAAGCGCTCAACTGACCTGACCATTTTTTCTTGCATTTGAAAGAGCATCTGAATTAATAAATGTAATTCGAAGTGGCGTACGTGAACCAGGCATTGGTCGACGTTTTAATTGAAACAGTCCCAGTAGGGCTGCTGGATATGGGCTGAGTTGCAATACAAATCCCGTCAAAAGTGTACCACAACCGTCGCTTAATTGTACTTTTAAAATGTATTGTAGATGGGATGGAGCCGACAAAGACAAGGGAGACCGGAATGGCCATTTCTGGCTTATTAGCCGTCATAAAAAGTATTGTGCTTAGAAGGTAAGGACATTACAACGGGCTTTTGCGGAACCGCTTGTTCGACATATTTCTGACTCAAAATTAATTTACTTTGAATAAAACGGACTGGATAGTAATGCTTACAAGAGTTGGTTTGGAGCAAGGAAATTCTATGTCCAACGTCTCAATATAACAAGTTTGTCCAGCTCTTTCGGAGAAAGAGTAGGCGATGTTACGACTTATTTTTATCAGACAAAGTCATGAAATGTAGACATTGACCTTTCCACGCATTCTTGTTGAAAACTGATCGCCTGATTGAACCGCATCCCGGTCGATGCATGAGGACGTCCAGGAACGACAGATTTTTGTTCTGTCCACTTCCAATTGTTAATTTAATCTTGGGGTGCAGGCTATATATACTAATAAGCAGGTCTCGAGCCGCTTAATCATGAACTTTATTGGTAACATTGGGTCCCGCTGTTCAGGCCTGCCTAAAATAGTACCCTGTCAATGATGTAAAGAATAAAGTCTTTTTCGGGTTTCCCTTCCAACCAGGAAAAGTTACCGTTTTTGATCAAGAGTTATTAATTACCGAGGTGTGGAGTTTCAAGTATTTCTAACCTAATTTATTTTCATACAAACACAGCAGGCAGGATGACTTCGCACGAGCCGATGCAGTGTACACGATACTTGGCAACTCTTGAAGTAGGAATATAATACCTCAGTCACACCGAATGTCTGCAGAAAGTATGGAAGACGACCTAAGCCTGGGTGTTTCTAATCATCTTTCGCTGAAAACCATCATTCGTGTAAAAGATGGAGATATCCACTGGAAGTTAACAGCTCCTATTCATTGCAACATTGTAAGTAGGTCTCGGAGCAGCCAGAGACAGTTTAAATGTTTGCGGAATATTTCCAGTCACCTACTTCATGGAAGCAATGCCTTCGTTTTAAATCTAGTACTATTCAATGATGGGCCCAAATGGTAGTTCGTCACAGTTAGTCAAGTTCTCGGATTGGTTCTTGGAGCCCTGATTGGTAATTTGAACTGCTGAAGAAGGTCGCGGGTTCAGCTCAACAGATTCGCCAACCAGCTGATCGCAATCCATGGGGAGACACCGAGAGGGCATTAAGTCAAGGTATAGGTAAGATTGATTAGGGACACTCAGGGTCCCTCTGTCCTTTTCGGAGCCTGTGTATCAAGACATGTGGGTAAGTCTTACGTCGCTTCTGCAGCGAAACCAGGTTATAGATGACTTAGGTTCCGGATGCCAAACGTTAAATTCTCTGAGCGAACCGCAAAGCGCATAATTGCCTAGGTTCCCAGATAATAATTGTGCCAGACACCCCAGGTTGATTTTACTAATAACCCTAGAGGCGAGACGTCAGGAAACAGTTAAAGAATTTCGTCAAAATTGGTTATAGTTTTAGTCAGAATGTAGCAGAGTCAGCGTGGACTAACCCCCGATGATTCTCTTGAGAAAACTAGAGGATCGTGGCTTTGCAGACAGTTTGGCTAAGGTGGTTGCCGCGTGAATGATGCTTGAAGTGGTTGCCCTTGAAATGGCCCGCTGCTTTTTCAGGAATTTGCCCGCACTGCTATCCTTGCGCGAGGAGAGCGAACGCGGTGGTTTGACGCTGCCTGGCCTGCCTCCCTTGCCGGCGACAAAGGAAGATGAGGAGGAGGACGTCGAGGAGGGCTTCTTGGCCTCTATCCTTTCTTCGTCCCGTGAAATGATGGATGACTCCAGTTTTCGACGTCTCTTCAACATCGGCGTCCGATGGTCTGCTGGGGTTACCGGAGCACGCTTGGTGGTGGTTGTGGGAGGTAGTGCTAAAAGTGCGAAAAGCGTGCAGCGGGTCCGGTTGTGAAGAGGAGTAAACGCAGGCAAGTATTTCTTCGCAAAATCAATGTGTCAGCAAAGAGAAATGACATGTTTCTCTTGGTAGAGGGGTGCTAATCGATCATTTTGTGGAAGTAAATCGTCTCTTTGTGCCTTGGGTCTCTCTTTAAAGCCCCGCCAGCAGCCGCACAGCGACCAAGCTCGTTAGGGCGTTTGGTCGTGAGATCGAAAGCCAGGGGTTACACATCTCGGAGTTAGGTGTGGCTAGCTGATGACGGCTGGCAAGCCTAAAATGTTCAACCCTGTGTCCTTTGTCTCTTCCCGGTAAATCTAGTCTACGTTTTCTGCTTTTAACACCACCTAACTCGGCTTGGATACTTAAAACAGCAAAGGTCATGGCACGATGCCTGTGTCCTTGGAAAAAGCCTTAGGACTAAAATCAATTAAAACCAGAAGAATGTCTCGATAAATAGATACCGCAGCGCCGTCATTTGGGGTGAGAGAATATGAAAATCAGACCTAGTCCCTTAACAGCGACCTGGACTGGATGTGTCCTTAATACTGGTCAGCAGAGTCCAACATTTTCGTAAGAAATAGAGTTTTTCTTCAAGAAAATACAGCTCAGATAAAGCACTGTCCGGTACGTACCTGCTTAAGCAAAAAGTAAACTCGGTTTATTTTGCTATCCATGTTTTAATTGAGCCTGATACAATGTAAATGTACATGTCTGGCGAAGATTTGTCGAAAGTACACGCCTATTGGTCAAATATTCCTCTGAATACTTCTACGGGAATTTTCGCACATCCTCATCGCTAGCAAAAAAACGACGCCTAGTCATTAAAAAGTGGTTCACATCTATAATCAGGCCCGATTTTCCTAATTCGGAAACATATATGATAAATGAAAAAAATTCCTAAACAAACGTGGGCCAAATACAGGTAGGTTATTCTTTCGTTTTGTCCTTTTTAAGGAATTTTAACTGAAGTTTCAATATTTAATCGGAAAATTTTTTCAGAAGGAGCGGCTGGCATCGAAAACGCTGTGGAAGTTGCAAAATCCACGAAAACGTTTAATTGCATCAAGTCCACCCATGGTTGTCTTGAGATCACTCATAATATTATTATGTAAGGTGAGCTGAATGAGTGCTAAAAGTCCAGCAAGTGTTTCGTTTGCAAGCAGCAAACTACAAATTGAAAGAGGAAATAAGGTTATATGAAGATGATGCCGAAAAAATTCGGATCACCTAAAGGTACACGGGCATGTAGAATTTCTACCAGATCTCGTGCACATTTTGTCTAAAAGTGCTTTTACGAAACATATTTCGTATAATAAAGGTCTGCAGAACGTAAATCAAAACGACGAACCTAAAACTTCAACTCTTGCTGCGTTTAGTCATAAAAAATAATATCTTGCACACTTTGTAGGCAGATGACACACATTACGCACAAATCACACAAAAATGACGTTTTGTGGAATCCCTTCGAACCTCATAGCGAATTATTAACGCTGAGGAAAGTTGCGGCGTGAATTAAACTCGGTTTGATTCGAAACATGAGTTTAGGTACAGTCTGAAAAAAGAAAGAGTACGGATATCTTTCCGAGATGAATACTTGGACAAACGTAGAGTACGTCATATAAGCAATAATTCTTCTTTTAAATTATAAATAGGACAAACCATTAACTGTGTGTCTTACAAATTTTGGTAAAGCGGTCGGTAAAATACTTCAGAGCGTCTTTTAAACGGAATTTTGGATGTAGAAATGGGGTTCTATAATAGCAAACGACACTTACAGTATCCAAAAATGTTGATGCACCCTGTCTAAAAGCCTTATAAGTTCTCAGCATATATATAGAAGTCAAAAAAACTTTGAGCGGTTTATATGATTTTTTGGGTCGGCTGGGGACAGCAAAACATTAATTTAACCTATTCTGAACCAGTGCAGTGTTCGAAGTGCATTCACTCCCGGTGTAATTTTTCGACCCTTTGCAATGCAACGAGACACACATTTAGTAGTACACATCGTACAATTCTAATATTTCTACGAAACAAAATTAAAAATGAATTATTTACAACTGCCACTACATATAACTTAGAACCAACCAAACGAGCCCTAATGCCAAAACAACAGTGTCGGCTTCACAGAGCGTTAAAACTCGAAATAACCCGAAAATTGATTAGGAAAAAACATTTTTCAGCCTGATAAAAATTAGTCAACGCGAAGAAAAGAAAAATGAGCACGTATTTACGGCTTGAAAGTCATATGAATTCAAAAGAAATGTGGAACAATTAAAATCTGGTTGTGGTACCAAGAGACCACTGTTGTTGTGAAAATAACGCAAGGTTGTTTTCTAAAGACTGAGTATGCGTTTCACTGGTATAGACGAACGCCTGGGTATTTAACGGGGTAGGACGAGACATGAAGGTCTGAGGCACTTTTCGCAGCACTAGCGGCGCTTAGCCTGACAGTGGGGACCAAGGTCTTCGGGGGAATATGAAAAACCAGAAGTCATCAGCACTGCAATCTTCATAACACCCGGCAAATTCTCTCGAAAAAGAACAATTTAAAGGGCGACAACATGTTGAGGAATGAATATGCGTAAAGATGGGTGGCAAGAACATTATTCGAGGAGGGAGGACGCACTTGTTAATTACTCTCCCGCATCAGTGGTTATTTCCATTGCAATTCACGATCGCTGTGGAATGGACTGGCTTTTTTGTCTTATACCCTGTACCACCGGGCATATTGCCTAACCAAGGAGTTGTACCGACAAAGACAAGGGCAGAGGAATGGCCACTTCTGGTTTAGTTGACCTCCTTAGCCAGTGGTAGCCCGGCCGCAGGCTGCACAACTGAGGTTTCAACTTGCGTCAGCTAGTCATCCAGTAACGTCCTCAGCATCGCGCTACGGTCTCACGTCATGTCGGCCCAAATCAAAAATATTTAATTGGTGGCAAAAGTTAAAACGGCTTGGGGGCTGGTCAGCTGGGGAGTCAGAAGCTTTTAACGGGTCAAGTGAATATGCCTCTTTAACGACGGCTAACCCAATTCTACCAATACAATATTTCTTAAAATAAAAACATCGCTGAATAGGACCTGTTCTAAATCATAGGAAAGGTAGGCAGTGTGCGACAGAAATGTGATATCCTATTGCGAGGTTTCCATTGGTCCCTTGTAGGGTGAAAATGGGGCTGTGCAAGGGCGAAATTTTTGCGGCAGATTTGTCTAATTTGGTCTGGGTAGATCTGAATGACAGACGGATACTGCAGTTACGCAATTAGCATTATTCTAAGCAATAAACTGTAGCATTAAACACTGGCTTGTCGAAACATTAGAGCTATTAGGTAAACTGCTCATCGTAGGTCTGCTTGCCTTTGAGATCTTCCAGTTTTGGGGTCTTGTGACAGGTGATCCCAATGTCCGAATAGGCAGACGGCGACCTTCTCCTCTTCGTAGCCACTGGAGACCCGGGAATCCTATTTGCTGAGATCCCGCGCCGGACAGTGGGTGCAGTGGTCGTAACGTTGTCTGAGGCGGTGTCTTCAATCTGGCTGCTGCCACTTCTATGTTCTCTGCCGTTGTAATCATCCTCATCGTCAACATTCTCCTCCTCCTCTTCAGCATCCTCATCCCGGCCACTGACTTCAGGGGTGCTGGAAGCCTCCCGGCCGCCAGCGGCCCCAGACTGGCCGGCCTCTGTTGGAGTTCTAGAAGAGTCCGGTAAGGATGCTGCCCGTCCATGCAGGAGGTTCAGGGTGGAACACGAAGGCGATCGAGAAACACTTGGAGTTGGTGCTCGTTTGAGAACTTGGCTGTTGGATTTAAAAGTGCTACATGAGGACCAGAAAATTCTCACTAACCATACACTTGGCAAATACCTATCAAGCATTGTCGGAAAACGAGGTCATTAGAATCTGTCAGAAGAAGGGCCCGAAGTAGTATGTTGGAGTCGACCAAAGAACAGTTGGTGTTGGCACCACTGAGATGTCAAGAGGCTTCACAAGGAGAAAACAGTTCAGCCATGGCGGTCTTGAAAATGCGACTAGGTAAAAAGTGAACGCCCACTAGAATGGGCGGTAACGCGTCTAGCATCGGGCTTAAAGAAGTAATTACAGAAATTCGGAGCTCGCCATCGTTCCCAAACTAATTCGAAACGAAGGCTATGATGGGGATGATGAACGGGATATATATGTAAATATCGACAGCTGGAAACAATGAAAAAAATGTGACATCTGAAAAGAATCACAATGTGTTAAGGCAGACTGCAGACTTTACGGAAGTCACATTCCCAAGATCTGCTGCAGGACGTAGTCAAACAGGTGATTTTCCAAATTTGCGCCGAGTTATCGCAGGTAGGCTTGTTAGCCATCATAAGTAATAGTTCGTTTTTTTCTGACCAAAAAAGAAATCTACTGCAGTTTAAGCGACATTTATGATGGTATTAAAAGGCACCGCTCTTACATGCAACGACTGATAACGCGACAAGCATTAGGTATAGTCCTTAATTTCAGCAATTAGGGTGTTCTTAACACAGACTATAATTGTCCAACTTAGGAGTTTGGAATAGAAGGATATCGATTACTTTACACAGTTGGCAAGATTTTCTGTGGAATCGTAGAAACAGAACGGGGCGCGAATTCGGGAGAGGGCGGTTGAACCCTGTCTATCAGCAAATGTCTGGTAGCTGTTTGATTTACGTAGTTCCCATAGCTCAGCCAGAAATATCATGAAACCGTTGAAACTACGGGGTATGTCAAGTGTCCGACGCACTATTTTGGGAAGCTCCAGGTTGTTGGAAGGAAGAAGTCGACATGCGGTGGGGAGAATTTGCACACATTCTTAGTCGAGGGGAAAACTCACATAATGCGTTGTCTAGGCACAATCTCATCATGACGACAATTCCAGCCCATATAGTGAACACGGTATTGAACTTCTGAACGATTTCGAGCCCCTCCGCTCTGATCAGGAGTCAGATGAGATTCGAGTCCCAGCAAACTGGATCCGGATCGTCCTGCGACCGAGGACTTCATTTGCTCCGTGCTGTCCGGCCGGATGTGCTTTACAATCCTCGCAGGGTACGATTTACCACCATAACGAACACGCACGCACGAACCAACCGGAATGGTCTGTTCAGAGAAAGCAATGCAGTTTAAAAATCAGCATGTTGCAGAAACGAGTGGTTAAGCTCGCATGAAAAGTGCGGAAAAGTTTACTGAATAAAATCGTCTACTGAGACTGCAGAAGTAAATCGTCATAATTTATATAAAAGGGCAATACCGCATTCCTCGTCTTGCTTGACTTGGGGCCATTTTCCACAAGGTTAGATATACTGTTGTCGTCAGTTTTATCGAATGAGGAAAGGGCTGGACTGCTGCAGCAGCTTTTGACTTCTTTTACACTCTCCAGTCGTTGCTGAGTCTGCACGGGTGCAGCAGAAACCTTTGACTTAGTGCAGGGTGTTAGCGATGCGGGCGACGCTAACTGCTGACGCTGTTGTGACTTGATAAAAGTGTCGGCCTTCCTCGAGGGTGGCGTTGATTTCTTTGACTGGATGGGTGTTGAAGCGGGTTTCAAGTTACGTTGGTTGTTTCCACCAACAGACTAAAAATGATTATAAATTGTTATTTTAAAAAAGCCTAATATGGGTGGCGCAAAAAGTGAGAGAAGGCTTGCCTACAACGAAATACTCACAGGTGCCCCGCTGGAACCGGATTTCTCGACCGTTCGGGAGGGTTTTGCAGATGAAATGCTATCAGAGCCAGTTAAGGGTGTCTGTTTTTCTTTTGCCGCACTCTTCTGCTGCAGTGTCTTGTCGATTTCACTGGTAGCCATTGATTTGGAGTCTGCTAGTACTGAACTACCCAACGGATGAGCACAGGGTTTGATAGAAGACTCAGCGAGTTTCGGTGCCTGAGACGCCATCATAGACTTTGGACGGCCCTTACCATCTGCAGTCTGGAAATGGGTCGCAAAGGAAATAGATCAGGCTCTCCTGCAAAGTATATTGCGGCTGAAAATCTCTGTAACATCATATAACTCAAACACGGTATCGGCGGACGGGAAATCAGGAGTCAAAATTAAAGAATAGGCCAACTGGGTTTCTACCAATCAGTTGGTTAGGACAGTTTGGGCAATGTAACACCAGTATCCCGACCAGAAAATCGGTCAATTAGGGTGGCAAACCGTAATTTGTCGTCATACCAAAAAGTGCGCCGGGACCATCAAGAACTACGAAGCAAGGACGTTAGTTGTGCAGAACGTCAAACTTAGCCCATATTGAAATTTTCACAGTCCGAATGCGGTGAACAAAGTTTTTCGCAATTCTTTTGCGAATATGATACCCCTTTCACCTTTATGTTACATTATTAGATTTATGAATTCTCCTTACTAAAACTGCAAGCAAAAGTTTTGCAGTTTAACTATTTTACTTTATACCTGTACCCTCTAAATGGAGTTTTCATGGCTTCTGTCGTTTACTCCAAATATACTGACTGATACTGACTGATGATGTAAACGTGTTACCAGTAGTAATAGAGGGTGCAAAGTTTTGCACACCATACTGGATGATTCATATCAACAATCCGAAGAATTTAATACACATAGGCTACCTGACTACTGAGATATGACTCCTTATTTCCATGACTACTAACGGTTGCCTGGTCATCGGTTTGTCCTTTATAGTAAGCACTAATCGGATTAAGACCGTCGAAAAAGTTGCAGACACGAAGAGTATTTGATTAGTTACTTGTGATCCCAAAGTGCACGAACTGATAAGCTTGCAAGGCTTGTTGAAGTCAGACAGAAGTTTGGAATATATTGAAGAGAAGCTTCCCAAAGGCGACATCGGCGTCGCAAACCGTGAGATGGGATTGTGCGTGAAGTATTTACTGGCAATGGACTTTAACGGAAGTCACGAGCGTTGGGTTTTCGGGCTGGTCAGCATTTAGAACGCTGAAAATATTTAAGAAGTCTCTTGGAGGTGTCAAATCGCATGTGCCTATGAGCTTGGGAAGAACTGTACTAGAAAAATGGAACACCGTACAAAGAAATATGGATCTGGAGAAAGGAGTGTGGTTTATCAGCTGTATTCAGCCAGTCCAACCTCTGCCTGAAGCCCGGAAGATTCGAAATTTTAGTTCAAAGCCAGTTGGTTATTGGGTCATAAATTTATGATCCAAAACTCCAAATTATCTGAAAATGCCGGTTAGTTCCAATTAATCCAGGGATTACTGCGAACTCAAAAATTGACGAGGACACATGCCCGAGGGGCTGACTTCAGCTTCAAGGTGATTGGTGGTCAACGTGCTATGTCCGTATGAAGAACGGCTCACCTTAACATCTTTTGGCGTCTTATCATCTCGTTCGGTCTTCTTAGGCGTGTCCTTACGGATAACAGACTCTCCAGGTCTCCGCGACAGTTGGCCAGACTCCTTTCTAGTTGGTGTTGAGGACACACTAGAAGTGGTTACCACGTCTGTTTTGGCGCTCAGAGCTGTCTTGCCGTCTGCGGGGGCCTTTGTGGCCGGCTCAGCCGACGTCGTGGTCACAGGTTGAATAGCTGATGTGGAGGCTGACTGGTGTTGCTGCTTCGATTTTGCTGTTGCCTGTTGCGCGCTGCTACCGGCTGAGCCCCTGGATGGGGCCTGGCTGCTATTGGCACCTGTGGTCCTTTGTTGTTGTTGCTGCTGCTGCTGCTGCTGTTGTTGTTGTTGCTGCCGCTGCGACTTTAGGTGTTGCGTCCTAGGGCCCGACAAGGGTATCTGATCCAGACTCGTACCCAGTTTTCGTGAAAGGTCGTCGAGGGGAAAGAGGTACCTGGCGTGCGAGGGAAGACATTGGCACAAAAGCTTACAAGGGAATAAAGGTCTACCAGAAATCGCCTCTGTTGTAGATTTCCACTGTATACTCGAGACTAGGATCGTTGGTTGGAGTTTGAAAATACACGGAGGTAGCTTGTCATAGTGCCTGTTTCTATCAGTTATCGTTTGATGATAAGGAAAGAAAAGTTTTACCCTACGACGGATAACACTGAGCCGGGACTGCTAATTCAAGGATACTTTTTTCACTACTAGACATCGTTTTCATGTGCTGAATTTGGAGATTTATCCCTCGTTATACACGGTTCAATCACGGCCTCGAGTCGATCGCAGTTCTAAATTCTTAATCGTCTTGTCTGGGTCGCTGGTTGGCCACCTGGGGTCTTCTAACGGTAGACAAATAGGAGTGTTTAATGACGGCGGACAAAATTCCCTGCAACTGAATGACCTGGCTTATTTAATTATCTGTAATTATACCAAATCACTGAAGTGACTGTAGGGGCCTACAAATGCAGCCGAATATCAAGTCATTTAGTGGCACAGTAAACATAAAATACAAATGTGACATCAGCGTTGATTTTTATGCGGGAATGCACACGCGTTTTGAGGGTCCTCCGGATCACACCGTTAGTTTGTCAATTGCAGAAGCAGCTTAAGAAGGCGCTCTAGAATTTCCTTACGGATGCACAATCAGAGGCCACTATGATCACCCTATTTGGGGCTCGTACTCTGTAATACCGTACATCAGTTTCGGTATATAGTGGGTTTCTACAAACAGCTTTAGTAATACTGTACTTAAAGAACTTGATCAAAAGTGCACTGTTACGAAAAGTTGCAAAAGTGGAGAGCAACAACTAGAGCAAGGTTGTCTACGCTTTACCTGTCTGATGGGGAGCATAATCAGTGGCAAAACATTCGTTGACCAAAAGGGACGGGAGGCTTACTTTTTGAATGCCGTTTGCAGGTTTCTGGGACCAGCCGTGAAATTGTGAGGTAGATCCATCTCAGAGTAAACAACCCCCCACTTCAGCTGAGAGGTGACACGATGAAAGCCACCTAAGCGATTAACGATCTAGAATTTCAAAAGGGGAAAAACACTTACCAACCGACATGACAAACAGGTTAACTCGAAAAGTTTGCTTTGCATCGTTGTAAAAGTACGCTTCGAGATAGGGCATGATTTTACACGCAAGAGCTGTTTGCTAGTTGACTTCTAACTGACAGTCTTTAACTGCACCCTGCGAAAAAAACACCCAGAACGCGCAAATTAACACGTGACAGCCGGCCGCTGCAGATGACAAGAAAGTGGCTAAGACGACAAAGTCAAAGTCCAAATCGAGAAAAAATTGTCCTGTTAGGACAGATGATTAATTGTCCGAGACGCATACTCACTAAGTTGCGCTGCTTAAGAATTATTGAATTTCCGAAAAGGGAATAGGATATCTAGGAGGCACCGTGGATTGTAAAACGGGGACTTTCTGAGAAATGAAATTCCGCATCTAAAGGAATAAATGTAAAGATTTCCCGTCGCTGCATAACACAGGAGAGTTTTGAGAACTATTAAACTATGCAAGAAGACTGAACAAAAATTATTCTTAAACAGGATCGTGTTCACAATACGTAACATATGGCGTATGTAACAAGGGACCTAAGATGAGGAAAACGGCTATAGCATTAAACTTCCTACAATGGGTGATCTAACTCATGAAATGTCGCCGAAATCTGGGCGAGAACTATGTCATGCATTTGGTGTAGTTATTTATGTTAATTAAAGTGGTTTGGAACGCAGAAAGTCATTTACTGAAGAGGGATTCACTTCAAGCCAGTTTTATGAAAGTAGAACAGGCCGGATTTAAGTAAAATTTGACCTTTCTTGATATCCGGATAATTTCCTACACTATAAAGATTTGCAGATCAACACCTCATGTTTATACGGATTGTACTGTAAACGAAGATTAATATAAACAGGAAAATGGCGAAATAAATCCCGTCTATAAATGGGAAATTTAGTTTTGCTTACATGAAAATCAGGTGGAAGCGGATATGTAAAATTGCATTGTTTTAAAGAAAAAAGGGGCGAATTTGGCTTATAAAATTTGTGTTTGTAAACGTATGGCGTTTCGTGCATTAAAATCCAGTAATAAACTTGTTTGACAGTAGTATGTTTTATCACACCGAGAAGTACTAGGCGTAAACAGATATATATACTGAGTACGCGCAACATGGTGCCACTTTTCTGTGTCACGCCGCAGGATAAAGATGTCCAGGCAGTGTCTTTCAGCATTCGACTACGAAATGATACGGAAATTGGCAGCGGAAGGGTTGTCGCGTGAGTCGTTAGCAAGTATTTTCAATATAATTAGTAAGGTTACTCTTTGGCGAAAACTCAATGATAAAACCGTACCCAGACATAGGCAGGGTGGATCTGCCAATGTTCTATATAAACATAGTTAAGAAAAGAATGCAGGAATTTGAGCTCCATCAACAAAAGCCCACGGTCAAGCCGTTTGTATGTAGAAAACTTATAAGAAAACGCCTTTTATTTGCTAAGAAATATATCGATTGCCGACCCTCATTCTGCAAGAGCATTTACTTCTGCGATGAGGTCTTATTTTTAGACAAGTTAATGAGGCCTACCCAGATGGTGATAAACGAAAAGAACTTCCCAAAGGAGCACACTGCGTCGACGGCAACCAAGAGCTGTCGACGGTTAATGGTTTGGGTGGCTAGTTGATTCGGAGAGCGACCAGTCTGGCGGTCGACTGTCGAAACCAGCAACAGCAAGGTGTTCGCCAACATTGTGAAGGATGTTTTTGATTACAACGACATCCACCGACGCCGATTGGATACCATAATTTTATATAACAATGCTCCTGTCTATCTTTCTAAAGAAGTATGAATCTAATAACGCTTTACACCGTAATCTAAGTTTTTAGACTACAGCCGCACGTGGCCTCCGGTCGATTTTTATTCCTGCGAACAGCTCTGATCTTAATTCTATCGAAAATATTTTCGCGCTTATTAAAGGGCAGTTGCCACAAGGCGAATAAGAAACTTTCAGTGCAAGAAACATTTGACTTTGTGCTAGATAATTGCACCGAGAGGCTTTCTGCAGTGAAAAGCGCAAATTGACAATTAACAAAGTACTGATCTTTTGTATTTACTATTATTTTTCATTATTTTCCTCATTTCATGCGTCCGCTTTTATTACACACCATGACAGTTAGCCCTATTTAAGCGACTTTTAATAGCCATTTCCTGAAATTCTAGTTTTCAGTGGAAATTAATTATTTTTACGTAAATATTAATTTACAGACCCAACTATGTCCTCTTTTTAAGAACAGGCGTTTTTTACTACTTCAAGACTTTGGCGGACGCATTTTGGGTAGATTTTGCACCACTGGGATTTTCTTCTGCTAACTCATGACCTTTTATGAGTTAGTACACCTTCGATACGTTCTGAGTAAACTAAAATATACTGAGTAATGCGCTTTGCGAGTTTAAACTTTGTCTAAGCCTCCAGTCAAAGGATGTCTTTCCTGTTCCTTGATCTGGCTCGCTTAAACCAACTAAGCACCTGCTTACGTGTTATTCAACAAGGTCGATGGTTGGAGAAAAATAGGGACATCAGCGGAAAGTCAAACAGTGTGGGCGGGCACAAACAAAGAACATAACTAGTATTGGTACCAAAGCTGGGATGTTAATCAGCTAAGATAATAGGGGTGAGACGACAGTTCATACGATTATCGGTATGGGCACACTATAATCCACCGATTTTTCCAACTGCCCGAGTACAATTTCAAGAGACCTTTTTATCAGCTGGTTTTCTGCAACGATGTAGGATGAGTCTACCAACCTGCCTTACCGTTACGTAAAAGTGGGGGTTATTTAAAAAGTCAACCCCTGCAAAATTAAACAGTTCGGGTCACCTTAAAAAGTTTGTACAAGTCTAGGTCCTTGTTGGCGATACTCGGTGCCTTGTTGATCGGTGTACCGCGCTCGTCCATAAATCGATAGAGGTGAGCGATCCACCTATCGCGTGCTTCGAAATTTGCTGCCGAGTCATCGGAATCTGCACTGCTCTCAGAGTCAGAGTCCGATGAGGATGATGGAGAGGAAGAAGACGAGGAGGCAGGAGATGAGACAGTAGAGGAGGCAGATGAGCCTGCATCGGATTCGGATGACGATGAAGAGTCTGGACGGCGGCGGCGGCCGCGGAGATGGTTACTTCGGCTCTTGAGTTCCTCTGCGTCGTTGGAGTCCTTTGGCCGTTTGGAGGTTTTGGTTGTCTTGCTCCTACCCTGCTTGCCTCGACTAGATTTGGGAAGTCTTCTGCGCTTGTTCCAGACGGCGGCAGTTTGCTTGCCTCGCTCTACACTCCCCTCCTCCTCGTCTTCTGTAGGAATGACTGATGAGTCGCTCGCATCGCCATCATCTTCACCGTCGCCATCGGAGTCCGCACTGGAGGTATTCTTCTCAATTTCGCCTTGGTGCGAACGCCTCACTGATCGCTTCTGACGGGTACCGCGCGTGACCTTGCTCGAAATCGGGGATTGTTGTGGATTCGGTGTCTCCGTATCTGAACAGCCTGCAGGTTACAAATATCAGTGTTTACTATGACCGAAAATACTAAAGGTTGCACCAAATCCCTCTAAGAACTGTATAAGTAAACGGCAACTGGTCGTAAAAATGAGGATTTTTAAGGTTTTAAACAGAGCATGAAAAGAAATAAGGATCCGCTGAAACAGGACAAAACCCGAGGACTACACTCAAACGTTAACCGCTATAAGCTAAAATAGAGCAATGGAGTAGTGCATTATTCTTTAAAAAATATAAGATTTTTCCGAACCACTTTTAGAATCAATCGTGATTTTTACAAAAACCCAATGAACAATAGAATTAGCCTACTTTATCCCGTATCTTTAAAAACCGTTCTAACTAGGTAAAGCAGAGAAACAGATTAGAAGATTTATTCTTGAGTCTAAGCTCCTCGTAGACTTACATTTGAGACTTTATTAACTTTGATTTTAGTCATAATAGGAGGGGCCGCAAAAGAAGGTATATTAGGAGGTTCCTGGGAAATAGTGCATTGCCTCTCTCGGTGGTCCCTTGGAGGGTTTTTTTGTTAAGTATATAATCTGGTGTATACGGAAAATTCCCATGAAAGTATTCAGCAAACAAGTTGGCGAGCATACAGTAGGTGTGCTAACTCATTAAATGTTAACCGAAATTCTGAAATGCGCCTCCAACTCGAAAAGATTACTTAAGTAGGGTTGTAATATTAATTGCCATGCAGCATAATCAAAAGATATTTCAGTTACTTAGGGACACCGGCTTTTGAATAAACTTCTTTCGGGCCGCCTGCTGAAAGCACACTCTGTAAAAAACGACTACTTAGGTAGTATGAATTTTTCTCATTGATTTTCGGTGCCTTAATAAAATTCAAATATGTCATAAAAACGTGGACGAAAATATTCATTCCGTTACTTATTTGGAAGAAAATTGAATCCTCTTCAAATTTCGTAGTTGAAGGAAGGCTATAACTCAGTTGGGTATGACGAGCTAATAACGGCTAATAAGCCAAAAATGGCCATTCCGGTATCTCTCGTCTTTGTCGGCATCATGTCATTTACTTCTACTATTCGTCGCTGTGCGACTGGCTGTGAGGGTTCTACTATGGGCCCCAAAGGCACAACGGAACGAGCATGTTCCGTAACTTGACCGGTGAGCACGCATCTGTCATAATTGATATTCCCGATCACAACCGACAGGACAACGAGCCCGTGGCTCAATGGTAGTGTCCAACTCTATTACCAAAGATCTCGGGTTCGAATCTAAAGTTGGGGTTGGGCATAACTGGCTGATGACGGCTAATAGGCCAGAAATGGTCATCCCGGTCTCCCTTGTCTTTTTCGGTACCATCTCATGCATACATGGAAGAAAGTAAGAAAAGAACGTCTTACCTTCTTTCATCTCAACACCTGGAGTAAGCATTTTCGGCCGTATACGTGTATATATACATATAAATTACGCAGAACAACGTCCATACCAAAAAGTCAAAACGGTGCGTCTGCTAACCGCGTTTTAAACTCTAGTGGTTTTGTGGAGGACTCCAAGGTTCTACGCAGCGGGTTTCATGATGCTTTTGTCTTCGCCAGCGCGCCTACTGAGCATGTCCTTGTTCAAATCAGTCCGCAAAACGGCAACAAGTAAGCTTCTTTGAAAGAAACGGATGACTTACTGACGACTTTCTTCAGAAACCCACAGTCGGCGACCCGAAATCATTAATCCCTACTGCAGGCATAGGCAAGAGTGTCTGCAATTTACTCCTCATACGTATCCCACGCACTCCGCAGTGACGAGCCAACTAATCAGATGCTCTAAACATACTCGCCTGTAAGCCTTTATTTGCAGCTTTAAAACAATTTATATTATTAAGTTACTTGGTAATGCTTTTTTACGTATTTAACGATTGAATTCTTTTTATTGCGGATGGCCAAGGTGCATTTTCGCTGTTTTCATCGATGCAGATGACTTATTTGGATGTTCGTGATATTTGGACTTATTTTATGAGCTCCGGTCCATGTCCTATGATCTAGCTATTTTGGCAATTTACCCTGCCAGTGGCCGCTATTGCTCCAACGCTTCTTTGAACGAAGTAGGAAAAAACAGTTTAAATTACTAACTGATGGCCTGACGACAATCCAAGCTGCCGACTATTATGGCACAAGGTACCTAGTAGGTTATGGTTGGGAGAGATTGAAACAATCTGGAAAAAGGGATGATACCAAGGCGCTGTGCTAAGCAAAACGGCCTACTTGATGTAATTTACTAAACATAATCTAATGACTGTGTTTTGCATGCTTCACTGGCCACGCGCGCCTTTTTTCGCTATCGCTCTCCACTCGGACAAAAGAACGGTTTCGGGTGGCAGACAAAAGGTTAATGAGGGTTGTCTATCTGACCTACTGGCCTCATATTCAGTTCTCAAAGATTCACTGAAGAGCTGTTGCTGTCAACTCAAGGCTACGTCGGCGGGAATTTGCGGCTGTCGGAAAATGGAAGATGGTTTCGCGAACCACGACCAGTAGAAATACAGGAGTCTTACAGTCCGATATAAGGACTTGAGTGTTTGGAGTCGCCACGTTAAGGCTGAACTCAGCAGTGGAGTTAGTTTATATCGAAGGTTATGTGCAACAACTAGCAGGCGAGACTCATATGGAAATGGTGTTTCCCTGACGTGATTTCAGGAGAGAATGATCCTTTCCCCCTTTGCGTTAGAGCCCTATCATGACCTCACGCAGGCGGTCTCACAGCGGCAACCAAAACAATTTCGAGGAATACAAACGAGGACAGGACCCTCTGACTTACTGCTTAGTGGCTAAGAATCCGCCTCCAAACTCCAGATTATCTTGACCTGAGATTGATGTACAACTAGCTGATGACGGCTATTAAACCAAAAAGAGCCGTCTCGGCCACTCTTGACTTTCTCGGCAGTCCTTCCGCAGGTATGGCTGTTCGCGAGTGCCGCTGATGATAAATATACTGGCACCGTCACGCCTGTCCCCAAAACTACTGCTTCTGACAAGTATTTCTAAGTAACTGTGCAGCACTAAGACAAGAAAATACTAACTTTATCACCTACTTGGAGTATGCCAATCCGGTCCAAGAAGAGTATCAATATCGAAGCCCCAAACGGCGGGAAGCTCACGGCGATCGAGCCAGAGGATTGCTCGTTCAAAGGCTGACCGCAAGCTCGGATTTCGATGTGCCAGCTTGACGGCCTTAGCCCTTGACAAGGTCTGCAGGCAGGATTGAGGGACAGGGTAACTGCAAGTAGAGAACAGAAGGGTAGGCGCATTTTCAGAAATAAATTCTAAAATCTGGTGGAAGTGTGGACTGAAGTTATGGGTCGGGCACATTCGACGAGATACGAGTTCAATATAGGTCAATATATTTTAAGGGTAATAGGCAATGATGCATAGTAAGTGTAGAGACAGAGGCAGGTGAGGCCTAGGCAACGTCTGCTTCAGGCTCCGGACTGCATGCTCGAAGGACCGTCAAACTGGCACGCACACACGATGTACATGGTTAAACCGAAGGGCCAGCAACAGAGTAAAACCAAGGTTCCATTGGAACGCTCAGCAATCAGTAGTCGCCGGAATTTATGGCGTATTCAAGCATACTAGAATGCAAGCACACCGAACTGACTGGAGTCTCAGAGCACTGGTGACAATCCTCATGCGCACGCGACTAAGTAATATGCCTGAGAGAAGAGGAAAGTTCGGATGAAACATCCCCGAAAAGACCCGCGGCAGCTGTCGTCACAGTCTTTCCTGTCCTCAGCAGTCCACCTCGGTAATTGCTTACTTAGTCACTGAGAAACTTTACAAGCAGTTGTATCTTAGCTATCCACAGCGCCAGAGAACGCAGTTCGTTTGCTCTGAGACATCAAGCAGATTGCGAGCGTCCGTTGCAGCATTAAGAACGCATATCGGATACTTGCATCATACGGATAAAACAAAGTGAAGCAGACTTCTACATCCCCCCTTTCTGAATGCAAACGCAACTCAGCAGGGAATAATTCTCTCAGTGTGATTTTGACCTTCTTCCTACATTGTCTACTATCGTTTGGGATCGGGAATATTAGCACTTAAATGGCCTGGTGAATGCAGACACTTCTCAGCTTAGACAGGTGGATCTCCACGCGGAAAACCAAACGAAAGTATCGGCGTCCGGGTCAACCGCACCACGAATAGCGTAAAGACGAAAAACTCATTTATATTTCTGTCCATCATTTTGAACAATTAGGCTAACCATTATGCAACTGAATGGCTGCCATAATAACTCTTAGGGCATATTTAATATGATGCCTACTTTAAATGGTTTTTAGACGTAAATCGACCTATGCTGTCTTATTTACGCAGTTGCTTCCATGTATATGTGGTTCTACAGGTTAAATTCGCTCACTTGATACGAATTTCCGTCCCTTGGACTGGTATTTCCAATCAACGTCATATCATCCTCAATACATCTTCAACTGAGTGTTTTGGTCGGTGCAATTGGGACAGTTTCTGATTTATTGGGGATTTTCGTGAATTTACGCGCATTTTATGAGGCAGGTCACCTACTGGCATGCGTTGCAATAATTAAAGCATTTTATAATGAGTAATAGATTTTTGAGATATATCATTCTTGTGTTTTATCAATTACTAAAGTGACTGACATAGGCCAAAATAAACAAACTGAAGGTCCAAAGGTTTCTTTGAAGAATAGGTAACTTACAATCTATTTTCCCGAAATGAACGAACGAGAAAGACCGGTTCATGTGCAGATAATTGGGCGGCCTTTAGATCAATTGATGGCATCGCCGAAGGTAAAACAACCAAGCCAGGTGTAAATCTACGCCGAGAATGAGGCGCTCCCGAGTCAGATGTGTTGCTTACATTGAGGCCACTTGTCGAAGCAGACGACATAAGCGTATCACCACCTAGGAGAGAGGGATAGAGCAAACGAGGCAAATAGGCATATTAAGACGATCAGTGATAGGAAAGTAAGATGGGAATGATGACAATTGTTTTAAAAGGAATGGAAATAGTAACAATAGCAGACACTAATTGTTCTCCAAGTGGCTACCTTTAGAACCAATGGGCATGTCGATCATCACCAGACAACCGAGTAGGGGCTGATAATTCGTTGGTTTCACTTGATCAGGGGAAACCGATGCGTTGGTAGTCGGCTGTTGTTGCTTTGTGGACGCCTTTTCCGCCTCCTTGGCCATCTTTTGACGAGAATGAGAGGGAGTTGAAGTGGCGGGCGGACCGGGTGCCTTTTTTCGGCCACCACCTTGCTTTTTGCTCCCAATACGTGATACGCGGGTACTCCGGGTGGATTTGGCGTCGCCCCCCGCATCGGAACCCGCAAAGGAGCCGCTTTCAGCCAGCGTGGCCTCGTCATCGGATTCTCTTTCATCCACATCTTCATCTTCAACGTCACTTTCTTCCTCATCTTCATCATCTCCCGAACTAGAACTTGAATTTCTGACGAGTGGCCGGGCATGAAAAGGATGTAATTACATCGACTGAAGCAAGCACGCATACTTTGCACATAAAAAAATTCCTGACGGAAGGTGAAAGACAAAAAGTTTGAAGCATTTTGTCCCTGGTACGAAGCTGAAGTAGGCAAGAACAGCAGGATTTATTGGCACCAAAAAATTTCGCGACTGCTCTTCAGCTGCTTCCTGTCGCTTCATAAGAGGGATAACGAGTGAGAACAATACAACAGATTTGAATTCATGCAGAAAATCGATGCAGCCTATATACGACGAGTGAAACCAGATCTTTGTAAACAATTGGAGCACGTGGTTAACCTAACATTACCATGGTAGCCTCTGGCTCCATGATTCCCCCTCTCTCCTCTCATTTTTTTTGCTCTTTAACGTTTCCTTCTTTTTCACTTTCTTCCCCTACGGCGTTTGTGTTATTAACTTTATCGATTAGCCAACATTGCCCAAAACCCTAACCTTGCTGTTTCTGCATCGATTTTCTGCATGAATTCAAATCTGTTGTATTGTTCTCACTCGTTATCCCTCTTATGAAGCGACAGGAAGCAGCTGAAGAGCAGTCGCGAAATTTTTTGGTGCCAATAAATCCTGCTGTTCTTGCCTACTTCAGCAAAGACAAAAAGGACAAGGGAAAAATTAATTACGGCGGGGGGCGAGGAGGATAAGGACATGAGAGGGAAATCAGGGCACTCATCCCCCCCCCCCCCCTATCAATTCCGGTTAGGTAAAAATAAAAGAATTTCGATAAATGATAGAACAATACCTAAGGTTCGGAGTTGACGTAACAACCATCCACTAGTTTAAGAGGGTTGGGCTGTGTGTGAGTTTAGTAGGCGAACAAAAGTTCGTGTAAAAAGAGGACTGTAACTGAAGATTAACACATTCTATAAAAGCCCAGGTTAATTTTGGGCCCGGTTTGCACTCGTCGAATAGTGAAAACAGTTTTGACATACACAAGATTACGGGAAGCAAGATTACACTTACCCAGATGTTTTTCGCGCTAACAGATCTAGAATCTACCAGCCAAGAGATAAGTGATGGGGGTGAAGGGTTCATTGTCAAGAAAAGGTGGGACGTTTTTTATAAGGTGCTTGGAACAGAGAGATTTAAGACCACATACACAACTGCCAACCCGAAGTAGTAAAGCATTCGGGATAACACGAATGCACTATAAATTCAAGAGGATCAAAATTCTTGGACAAAGTGCCTCTCAAGACACCATGATATAACAACCGAACATTCTCATCAAACTACATATTACTAAGACAGAAAGTGAAGTACAGCAATGAGTTGTTTGTTTAGTTTTGTCGGTACGAAACGGGAATGGGAGGAAAGGTGGGATGGCAATACGGAACACGCATCTGACTCTTGAGTTAAACTATTTAGTCTTTCAAAAACCGGAGATTCGAAAATGCTGGAATTATGCGTTCATGGAAAGGACTATTAAACAAGATCTCTGTGTGATATAGTGACGCGGAAAATGAAACTGCACAGCATCAGCATAGACATTTTGTAAGAAAATGATGGCAGGTACGTGAGCGACCCTTCCCAGGGAATCGAACAAAACAGATTTTCAAAAAACAACCAGGTGTGTGCAGAATCATAAAGGACACAAATCTGAGGATGTTTACACTTAGATCGTCGCACGCCTTCCGGAAGACAAAAAACCTTGTAAGAGGTTCGCTCGGAAAAAATCGAATCGATATATTTGGATGGTTTAAAAGGTCATGTTTAAATAAGACGATCATTTGAGGTATAAATACCACTTCCGGATCAGCGACAGACCTCAAATCATCCTGCTGTGAGGTGTCAACACATGAAAGGTTACTATGCAAAAATCCAGTCTTTCTTCTAGCATGATCAGACCTCAAAGACGGCATGGTACCACAGTGGAGAACCGCCATGATATTTGTAGAATTCTAGTTGGGTCTAAAAGTCAGCTCTTAATGCTACAAATCTCGTATATCGCAGCTTATTCGGCTCTCTGAGCTAAGATCATGTGTAGGACATGACAATGTAACCTTGTGCTATCCCACACATCGTGGTAAGGATGATACCCACTGAGAAACTTCGAAACCATTTATACAGATCCCCACAGAATGAAACTAAAAACATAAAAACATTCGAACGTTATGACTTCCCCCAAGGCCTAGAGTGAAATAATAGGGACACGACTTTATAGGCTCGGCCTCGAAAGCTCTGCAAAAATCTGAGTTGAATCCTACGAACTTCGGAGAAGTAACTGCGTAATTATCATATTGGTCAAATAGCAGAAAACTGGATATATAGTACAAATAAAAGACCATTTTACCACCCAGGTGAATACAAGCTCAGAGTACCAGCACGAGTTCGCCGATTTTTGCTGCTGCATAACTAAACGGTGAAGGGTTCTGCTCAGAAAAGGTTGGATATTTTGTGGGTTGATATTTGCTTGAGAATGGCGTTTGAAAGAGTCGGGCAATTTAACTTTGAAAAAATTGGAGTTTAACTTTCTAGTGTCTAAAACTACGGCTTCTTTAATGCCTTCCGTCTTCTTGATTCGACTTACAAGAGATTCCGGTTTTTGCGGATACAGTAAAATGTTTAATGAGCTGGTGTGCCTGACTTCCAGTCCTCCACCATAAGTAATGTAGTTTGTCGGGGATACTTCAGAACCGCTTTGCCAACCGTGCTTTTGAAAAGCCGAGTTTGGCGATGCGAGAATGGAGAAGGGGAGTTTTCGGACTGCACCATGGTAAGAACATAGAAGGGTTTTCTTGCACTTATAAGGACTTGTTATGTCATGGTATCATTGCGTTTATGAGGAGGGAGTCTTTGAACGAATTGTAGCGAATTGCCAAGAGACACCAACAGGTCAGAAAATGAAAGTCGCGAATTTTATTACCGAAGTATATTATTCTATGCAAGAAGGAAAGATGGTCCTTCATATCGCCTAGGCATATGCACGGCAGTTGTCTTTGCAAACAACACAAATAAGAGGTCCGAGCATACTCGACAGTCTTTTCCAAAACATGCCCTGTGAATTTTTAAATCAATACGTACGGACAGAAGGATATCCGATAAAAAAAACATTTTCATATCGGATTGGGCCCCATCCTGATATATTTAAGGCAAAATGGAGCCACTAGTGTTTCATCCTACGATCAAACTAAACTAGTAAACGCCTGTTGCATATGAATGAATATTCGCTGTCTCAATCAGAAGGATGTGGGTCCGTGGATCGGATCGCAGGACGTTTGAATAAAAGTCGTCCAATGACCGAATGAATCCGGCCCTAAACATGCGTTTACCCGGCATGTGGCTGGGGTATAGGTAACTGATGATGGCTGATGAACCATAAATAGTCATTGAAGTGTCAGTAAAACTCACACATCAAGAATTAGCTACAAATGGCAACTCGATCGGGGCATCTAGCGGCATTTGTAAATTATGCAAAAATTCGCTTAAATTCATCCATATCCCGAAAATTGATAGTGAATGTCGCATACGTCAGACAGACGAAATGAGCTTTGCATGCGGCAGGGAAAGATGGGACATGAATGGCAGGAGATGAGGGGACCTACCGATACTTCCGGCTGCGATCAATCACAGGCTGCTTGAACTGTTCCGGGTTGGTTAGAGGCAAACCATCGAGGCTTTCGCTCTCCTTAAAGTGACGCTCGCCTTTGAGGACAAGTTGAGTGCGCTTCAGACTCCTGCGATCACCATCATCGAAAACTAGGTGGAGTAAAATAAAAGGGGCGGCCGGAATGAAATGCAACAGGAAGTGACGCACTAGGGGTAGCGAAAGAAATCTGCTGCTACTGTCACCTGTATGCCGCTAACAGGATAAAAAGTGTCTCGGCTGTTTGGCCTTAAAGGGGATCCGATGGTAGCTTGACAGATTGGCAAAGTCAGTCTTCACATACGAAAAGTACTTAAGAATATTCCACAAGTACCACCAAGAAAAAGTTGGCTGAAATGCTTATCTTTGGTTTATCTGCTCCCGTCAGCCAATCATGTCGAAATTCCTGGCCTCAAACCCGGTAATAACGATTCCCCGTTAGCCTAGTTGATGGCCACCCGGCGCGTCCATAGAGGGTTGATAGGGAACGGTCTTCGACGAAGATCAACTGCGAAATGAGGCTCTCGGGTTTGATGAATAATCAGTCGTGGACGAGAAGCGACGGTGCTACCGGGGCTCGAAGGGCTAGGGTCTGACACGTCGACTACCTTATAAAGTGTATTAAACCGAAATAACAGTATTGCTAAATCCCAACCGCGGACCGTTACTAAATGAATCTGCTTGTCAGCGCTGCCTCGTGGTTAGGGTCTTAAGCCAATGCGCTAAAGGAGACAACTTCGCTTAAATAATATGGGCGGCTATCGGGGACCCGCCTAGACTCTAAATTCCAGAAAATCTCATAAAAACGTCCGATTCAACTTTTGCGATCCACACTAGGGCATCTACGAGTACCGATGCGCTCCGCAACCCTGATCCAATAGTGCGGACGAATAGCATGCGAGTTGAACTACTCAATCGGGAACTGACTCTTATTGTTCGATCCTGGAATGTGTGGACGTGCCTGCACCCTGGTACCATGAACCTGAGGCGCACCGTCGTCATCAGTACGCGGATGCTGGCTGCCTCTCTGAAGTTCGAATCTCCTGTTCAAGAGGTTGGGAAGTCAGGATCCCGGTGGCTAACTCCTACCCCACCCTATACCACGGTGGTCCACGCGACTCTTCTAGTAGACACGGTGTGGCGATCATCATCGCGCAACATGCGAATCGTGCACTGCTCGGGTAGAAATCAGTCAATGACCGGTTGGCTTGCATAAGACCGAGCGGTTACTTTAAGAACACCTCTGTCATTTCCGTGCAGGCACTGGCATCTGCCGACCAGCGATGGTGGGAGAATGGCGAAATCTTCTGACCACAACCGACTGTTTGTCGTCAATACATGCTTTTAGCACGGGGGCATTCGTCGAGTCAGTTCACCTATACGGTTGTGAATGCTAGGCTGTAAGCGTGGAAAATGAGCGAAAGCTGGAGGACCTTGACCACCGCTGCTAGAAAACCTCCCTTCGGATGAAGTACACTGACCTGGTCTCAAATGGGACAGACCACACGAGCTGCGACAACGCCGCGAATGAGCTGCTTTGTGTAAGTTCTTCGTCGTCCGCCTCATAAGCTCAGTGTTACTGCACTTGAACCGACGCCGCTGCACAGATGAAGGTCTCGAACAGGGTTGCCAATCAAAACCTGCTCGACACAGTTCTCTGAGACATGAAAGTTGTTGTTGGATCTCTTGGATTAGTTCTCCGCCACTGGAGGAAAGAATAAGTCGAGCATTCTATATACACTGCCGCAGATAATCACACTAGGAGGGGCATAATTTGCGACAACATCGAGGCCAGCTAGAACAGGCGTGGTCAGAGCTGTGTCAAGCACAAGTTCTCACCAAACGCATGGACGAACCTGGTGGATACTTTTATTTAGCCCGGCAAGACGCCCGACTCTCATCTAGGACAACAGGAAACCGTGCTCTACAAGGTGGTCACAACCTCAGCAGGTGTTTGTGACTGGCAGGCTCAACCAAGTGCGGGTATGCAATGTGTGTGCGTCTGGTCATCCGTTTATTAGTCTCTGTCCCCCACCAACTCTAAAAATGTTTATGGAGGGGGCTGCAGAAAGTCTGTCGGCTGCCCAGGCTAATTCGGGTCGTCGTCCCACTACTTCAAAGTCTGACCCATAGCGGAATTCGGGAGACGTCCGGAATAACTGAGCAGTCATATTTGGGGGGAGGGGGGTACTGTTTACACACTGGCGGAAGGAGGACTGAAGCATGGGTCCAAAAACGTACTGAACACCACGCCGTCGGCAAGCGGACCGCAGCCTGTAGGCGTTAAGATTGGGAAAGCCAGAAAGACCCCAGTACACAACCCAGCCCACCCACATCCTGACAGAGTGGCTCTGCTCACCTTGGTAGGCCGAAGTATCCATGCCTCTCCAGACAGTCAGCTGGCGAATCGATTAAAAAGGAGGACAGTTCCACTAGGATGGAAGATGGATATTGTGACTCTCAGAGGCACCCGCATCTCACAGCAGGGACAATCGAATGAAGTAGGTGCCGTATGCACCTTATGGAGGGACGTTCAAAGGAAACGATCAGGATTACCATTATCCCTGAGGGGGTGCGGCCATGACTTGTGCGTGAACTTGTTTACAATGAAGTAGGCTTGTGCAGCATCCATCTCCCATCTCCCTCAAGTGACTACACCCCAGTGAGAGGTGCACGGGCGCAGCGGTTGAGGCCATATTCATGCGTACTATACGCATTCTGACTCGTAACTCCACACGCATCAGTCTCCTATTAGGCGGCCTCGCGGAGGTGACGGTGCTACAAAGATCACATTACGGAACTGTTGCTGGGATGGAGTCGCAGGTGCCTAACCAGACCAGTGACGTCGTTGTAGCTATTTGCCAGGCAACCACCTCTACGTATGGCGGCAGTCCAGGCGGACGTCGAACAAGTCGGCCAGATCCATTGGTGAGTTTATGGCAGCCAATGCAACAAAGTGATTCATAGAAGGGGGCGCGTGTGCAGACGCTGGTTTCGAGGTAATTACGTCATACACTCAATTCCACGTCGGTGCCTTAGACACCGCATTAGTAAGCGAACTGGTATAGCCTGTTTGTTGTTGAAAGGAGTCTCATAGCATGAGGGACAGGATGCGATGATAACAAAAAGGAGTGGATGGCGTAGTGGGTCCTAGGAGGGCCCCAGTTGCAGTGCCTTGGAAAGTGTCCGACCACGACTAACCGGGACTGGAACGTGCGACCATAGTGAGGGCAGGTGGATGGGATATTTTCACTGATGGTAGGGTTTTTGGCATGAAATTTGGGGGAGGGGAATCAACGCCTAGTGGCAGCCGTCTGAACGAGGAAATGAAAATATCGGACAAATCGGAGCAGGCGACTTAATATATTAATTAAGTTTGGCAAGTAGCAATGATTTTTCAACGTGAACTAGGACGTAGCAAGCCCAGACAGTCGAGGACGAGCCCGCCGGCCGGCAGGTTTTCTTGTTGGAAGATCGGCCGTCGAGGTTCGAGCTGGAAGGAGGGGAATACACAGCAGAAAATCCTGCCTTCGACCGAGTACTGAACTCAGTTGTGATTTGGTCAGGCAGCTGCTGACGACTTTATGCAGGCATATTTACCCTGCTTTTTGATGGCCACTTAGAAAAATAACTTCAGAAAAGCCAGTGGCTTGAGTGGATTTAGTGTCAAACCTGCTACTGGACATGCATGAATGACAAACCAAGCCAGCCATAAGCTGTATCTGAAGGCGTTGCAACGTTACTGTTGATTTATGACCATTTCGATAGCCTTATCAGCAGCATGACCATCATGTAGGAGACGCCTGTAATATGGTGACTTACTGACAGTGTAGAGGCTTTGGTCAGTTATTCGCAAGATGTTGGCCGCCTGTGGGGATGGACTGGAATGTTCGCCAGAGCTGACGAGCACCATGACCTCGGCATTGAGCTCCACTGGACCAGACACGAGGCCCGACTTCTCAACCGACACAGTTGCCTAAAAATGTTGGTCGGGTGAGGTTAAAATCAGAGATCGGGGGTGACGAAGAGTTGATGTATCTCCCTTGTGTAGCACTGATACTAATAGGGAATAATACCTATGAACGCGAGTCGACGGTATGAGCATGTTGAGGTGGGTTGGGTATTGATGACATTTTGGTGAGGTGCTTTATTGTTGCGTTGTGGTCACTTTATCCTAGTTAGCTGTATTCGTGACCCATCTCTATGCATGTCGGTCCCTGACAAGTGTCCTCCTGGCGTCTTGGATGATATCGAGGCACTGGACTGGGGTCTTCAAAGTTCACCCATAACGCTGTTTTTCCTCACCCTGCCCATGGGCACCCCTAGTGACGTCGGCCCACCGGCTATTCTTAGGACACGGTCAAACCAACAAAGTTGAATGTACCCTAATATAACGCAGATTCTGGTCACATCAGTTTGTCCCAAGGCCTAAATGTCCGGGGTCCTCTACTGCCTCGTCACCTTCAGAATCTGCCCAAGGCAATTTAGGCGAAAGCGATCCAGTTTTATCGCCTGCTTTTAATAAACTATTAGGTTTCCGTCATAACGATTTCAGACTGAATATTGCGTCCCTTAGGTGGCATGACTGGCTTTAGGGGTTTGAGCTCCAAACTGGTCGTCGATGTAAGATGGTGATTTCATGTACTCTAATTTATCTACAGCCGCGAGAAGATTGTCAGTGCAAGTCACCGCCGGTTCACTGTATTTGACAGTTGGAGCAGATGGTGCATGACGGCCGTCTTCTGTGTGTTGATAGTCCGTCCGAAGTTGGCCCATTCAGAAGCGAAAAAGCCAAATCATAGTTAAATGTCCGATGCGTTATGACAATCAGTACGCGGTTGTCGGTGAGGATTAAGCAGCATAGTCTCGGCATTTTTGTGACGATCCTCGTACGGCAGATGTCTAATATTTTCCTGTTAGCTCCACATCTAACGACGACGCCTGATCGGTCTTCTCTGAGGGCGTCCATTAAAGCTGCGAGAGCATGTGGCTAAAAAAATGTTGGGGCGATTACACAACTGCATAACCAAGTCTGTCATGTATAACGGTCTTGGGGCCGATGGAGGGACTTGAGTGACAATGGTGTGAGTGGAGTCTTAGAGCCTATATGAGTTGTTTTCAACATTACACACAAATTTACTGGGTGAGGAGACGCACAGAATGTAGTTCATTTGACGTAAATTGCCTGTTTAAGTGAACAACAAACACACCCGAATGATGAAACCATATGGTGACGACCTAGCTTGCAATGGCAAGATGTTAAACAAAGATGACCGCGTCTCATAGGACAAGAATAAGTTTCAGCTATATCTGCCAAATCTCCCGAGAGGGGATACACATTATCAAAGCTGACGAGCAGGGACAAATCAGTTACTTCGCTCTCGTTCTGCCATATGCATTTCGGTATCGATTTTAAACAGTGAAAACTACAGTAAAGAGATGAAAATTTAGCTAGGTTAACAAGTGATTTGGAGCTTAAAATTTGGACAAAAAATATGCCCTAATTTGCTTGGATGGTTTCTTATTTTGACTTATTGCTGAATCACTCAGTAATTAGCGGCTGTAAACTTTTTATATGCTATAAACCGTCTTCTTTAGTTCGTGGTTTAAGGTTTAACTTTTTTCATAAATGAAATTTCCGTAAATCGTACATTTTTGAAGGATAACTCCTTTTTAAGTATTTAATGGATTTCAAACAACATAGACGGCATGCTCTCTAATGGAAACCTCATCCTTTTCGTTTTGCGACTGTAGATGTGCATACTACCCTGCGGCATTTTACGGCGGTCAGTTTGCTAGATCGCGTTCGAGAAATTCTTGAAGGTCGCAGATTCCCTATGAAAGCTCTGAGCCAGGGAACGAAAGATGAAAGCATCGAGAGCAGCAAGGAGTTTGAAGTCTCGTATCTTTTGCGAAGGAGCTCTTTGCCTGGAACAGATGACCGCAGGGAATATGAACAAGGCCATTTCAGAACAGATTTGGCGAGTGGCCAAGGACTCGATGAAGCAACAAGCCAACACCTATCGTGGTAGAGCCAGTTGTTTTCTTTTTGGATGTAGTTGTGGGGGTCTGATGTCGCTTAGGTCCTTCCAAACACACCCGACCAGTCAAAGGTGCCTGCCCTACGGGGAAGGTGGTAACAGGGGTTTTACGGGCGGGACCTATGTATGCATAGAGGAATGACAAAAAAGATATAGATAGTTCTCACGACTCCTCGTCTGGTCTTCTGTTTGGACGTCGTTATCTACCGTGCCTTCCATTGTTACACTGCACCAAAATGCGCTTTGGGCACCTGGGCACGCATTTGCCAATTTTCGGACTATGCGAATGTGTAACTTGCTTTTGCCGTTAGCCGCCGCTTTGCAGCTGCCTTTCACACTGTAACCAAGCGTCACAGACGCGCGTCATAAAACACGGTGAAGTTGGCAACTGTCCGTGAACGCGCGGTCGCATGTTCCTGCCTTTGAAGATCCGAGTACACGAAGTGGCCGGCCTCATCGATCACTTGAGAATCTATCGCCCTGAGACCGGCGCACTAGTGCCAGGAGATCCAACGTATGTACACTTGCCGCATCCACCTTCACTGTTCACACTGTCCACGCATATTCACCCATTCGGTCACATGCGTATGCACAGCAGCGGAATTCCCCGCAGTACAGACACACCAGGCATACCTTGCACACCCAACAACTCTCCCAGTCCTAACGACTCCCCATTCACCAGCAGCATAATAATTCTAACTAACTCCGCATCTCGCAATCTATCTTGCTAACACTGCCACGACACAAGCACATCACGCATGGACCTGATCGGTCGCTTGCGAATCCATCGCACGGAAACCAACGAGCCAGTGCCTGGGACATCGACGTACACCCGTTACACTTCGTCTCAACTGCCTGCACTGCCCCCGCAAATTCAGCCATCGCATTGGCCTACTCAGTTACATGTGCGCCCGCGAAAATCTGAGGTAAATCACCGAATAGTCGACTACATTACCACAAATTTCCCCATCAACACATATGAATACCTCCAACATTCCCCACCGCCAGCATTTTTCACATAAGTGGTAAGTGTGCTGTTCAGCTCCTCTATGTGGCTCCTCTGCGACATTTGAGATCCGAGCAGCCAACCCCCCTTTCGTGTAAAATCCCGGTGTGTGCATGCATTTTTTCCAATGAATTTTCGATACCCCTATAAATTCATATATTTTACATAAAACAGGCATAAAAATATTCTTACTGTACTCATTTGGTAGCAAATTACGTCTTCTTCAAATTTACACTTGAGGAAAGAGTGTCTTTCGGTTTTAAGAAAGGTCCTAATTGTGAGATTTTTGAAGATCTTGAGAGGTCCATTCATATAGCATCGCACCTCTCCGTTTATTAATGCTACTTATTAAGCAAACCACATGGTACACATCCATTTCAGAGTTACATATGCACTACATGACGTCTTTTTACACAGAAGTTCGGTTGGCTCCCGCCTATTCGCGGTTCACTACTCGCGAATTAAATTTTTTGTAGAGCGTATCTGAAATATTCTCTAAATATTTTCATTTACTTTCGTGACAACTGTAGGCGTGTTCACGTTTAGCTGTAAGCCACATATTTTGAAGGACAGTGTTGAAAGATGACTTTGAGATAACAGTAAAGTGTCTTAGGATGAGTTTGAAGTATACTTGGTGTCTGAGCACTAACATAAGCAGTTATACGCGTTTCAGAGGAGTTTCAAGTATTTGCGGATTCTAGTTATTCGTGAGTAGTTGTGGTTCTTAACCCCCCCCCCCCCGAATACAGGGGGTCAAATGTCGTTTGGAACAGCAGGTCTGATTCAATATTATTCGGAAATTTAAAGATACCTTTGCCTCGAACATAAAACCTGAAGAAGACGTAATGCGCTACCAAATGCTGCTGGTGTAGAATAACCATTATTACAACCATGCCCACATAATTCTTTCTAATTGAAAACATTTCAGAATTTCGGCCAGCACTTCATAACGTAAGTTACCTGCTGCACGTCTTCTTCAAACTTAGGTTTTAAAATCCATATAGCTGGATTGTGCCGCATTTTTGGTGGGCAGAATTAACTGTGCTCTCCAACGGGCCACGACGATGATGCGCTGGACCAACACGGAAGTTAGATAAGTGCTTTTTAAGAGTTATCGAAGTTACACACGCCATAACCAAGCCACACATTGTGGGTGTGGTGGCACGCCTAGTTGCAGGCTCATGCAGCCGCAGAAATTGGTGCCTAATCCCCGCCTCAGATGACTAACTGGCTCGAACAGTGGACTGGTGCCTGGAAGAGGGGAGAGTGAGGCCAACATTAGGGACCCCGGCCCCACAGCACTTAGCGCATATCCCTCAACTATAACTAATCTGACACGGTTTTAAATTACGGTGCGCTAAAAATCATAGCTTGGAAGGTTCCCAACTGACGGGGTAACTCGGTCAGGCTGTAATGACTCCCAAATATGGCTTCTGTGGCACTCACACTCAGATAAAATCCGAACTGCCCCTTCCGGGGTTCCCTGAAAACCTGGTTCATCGTGCGCGAATCATGCATGTGGGGCGCGCGTAGACAAGCTGTTTTGCTATTAGTCACTGTGCCCAATGCCGCCTCCAGTCTTCTTGACCCTGTCTTGACAACGGACCCAGGTGGGCGAGGGAGAAGCGAATGCGGTAGATGCAGCGCAAGTTTATTATTGCTAAAAACTTAATCACCTGCAAGTCACCGTATCTGTGCCCGCTAGGCTGTGTGGTACACAGTGGACATAGCTGTTCGCGACGGTCAAACTGTTATCGCGTCGAGCAGAATTAATAAACTTGCACTCATCACGAAGTGTTCTAAGACTCCTTTTTAAAAAAACGCATGCACCTTAAGTAAAAGCTTTTCGTGAGCGTAATTTACATGGGCGTTTAGTTAAAAGCCTGCATACTACCGTGTATGGAGCTACCTGGGATTATGGGCAACACTAATCAGCCTAAAACTTCACCTAGACATCTAAGTACATACTGAAAATTACTTCACAGTGTTAAGAAAGTTTCGACGCGTACCGTACTTGCAGATAAAAATTAAATGGTAATGAAGTCGAAAGCTTACCTTGCTCTTCTTCAACTGGACGCGGAGTCGAAAATTTAGTTCGACGCGTTCGATAAGGGCTTCGCAAAAGGCACCTCGATACTTTGCACTGACTGCGGCTCCCACAGGTAGGAATACAGGAGTTGGTTTTTCTGATGGATTGGTGCCGCCCTCCAACGTGACACTGTTTCCTGTGACTGAAGAGGTGGGCGTATCTGGCCCATGGCTGGTGGGCTCTGAGCCGAGAGTAGACATAAAATAACGCGTAATCTAAAAGTCAAATAATAGGACAGTAAGAGAACAGGATTCGGTGAAAGCTGGAGACGATGGTTAGAACAAAGGGGGCCGTTATTGGGGAGTGAAAAATAAGAAGCGACGATGGCAAAGGAGGAGGCGGCGACGGCGGAAGAGTAAAAAGTAACGGAGTCAACGACCGGCAGTTAAATGACACCTGACGACATACGCTTTTTATGCATTAGGCTGATGATGATACTTCGTCTGTCGTATTCTACGATGGCCATCTTCATCTGGTCAAAATTGTGGTCTGGGTGATGAGTGCACAAATTCCAAAGTTACGGCGGTTTGATCGACCGCGGTAGAAGTGGTCATATATTTGGGGTTGAGTATGTCTAGGCAGAGCGAAAGATATGCAGACAGGGCAATTCTGGTCCCGTACATGTATTTACAGCGCAGTCAGGTGTGGATATATAGGTCGACGTTCTCAATGTTTCTCGGCGTAACATTGGTGCTCTTGCTAGGAACTACAATTCAGCGTTCCTTACGAATCTCTCCGGTTCCCTATATTAAACTACCTTCGAATACAGCTGTGTTGCTGCTTACTGCAGTTCGTCGCGGCCACTGGTCCTGTATGAGTGTCTTCCGGAACTTGCGGTTGATTCCGGAACATCTGGATAAAATTTCCAAGAGGTACTTGTAGTTTTCACTCCTTGTGACGAACACCCGTAGCGACGTCACCGTGGTAGAATCGCTTCGACAGGTGCCAATCATACACCCACAAAACGTTGTCGCCTCACTGAAATTGAATTTATTCGATTATTGCATATATAATGAGCATGTAATCCGATTACCAAACTCAAGTGTCCCGAATTTGTCCTTCATACTTCATCTTATCTACTGTCCAAAGACAACTAAAAAGCAAGTGGTTGAGCCTCCGAATCTGGGCCTAACAAACGGTCCAAGCCTCCGTTTCGTAAAAACCGTTGCCAAGATACAACCCATAGATTTTTAATTTGGCGTTGAAGAAAATTTCCCCGCAAACCCATAGAGAGAACCGGAGCCGACTGAAGGTCTGGTTGTCTTCGGAGATCCGGACTGCGATTTAGTCATCGATTTTGATGTTTTGTAAAATGATATTCCGAATATAAGAGACTTTGTACATGATAGTGAATTGATTGCCATTGATGAAGGATAAGAGTGCCATACATGCCTCGGCCCCGGTCAGTCACTAAAATCAATTTCATCACTGGTCAGTTTGATTGCGGCAAGTCACCAAGATGTGAGAGGGAAAAGGGTGTAAGGTGGACCTAGTTCCTGCTATATAGCCGGGCAACTGAGAAGAATGCATGCCAAGCTGAAATCTCTGTGTGGTTGTCACACATTGGAATTTTAGCTTTTGCTTGTACAAAGCGATTACATCCTCAAAGTCCTGTGCTATGTGTCCTGATCGGCACACCGTACAGAGCATTAAGTTTGACTTGTAAAGAGGTTGGTGTCAGTCGTATTTATAGACTTCTGATGCAGTTGCGTAGAGGCTGGGCGTTTGTTGGCTAGGCATCTGCTGCACTGTCCTGATTAGTTTCTGCAGATATGGTTCGCGATTATGTTCCTCGTTGGTTTTCACTTGACGTAGTGTATTGACGGCTTATTTGCTGACTGAAAACAGCTGTTGAGGAAATTCAGAGGCGTTTTGGCGGATTTCAAATAATTCACTTTGAAGCAACTGTGAAAAATCTCCGAGTTACGTGGGTCTGGTAGTCATTTAGTGGATTCTAGATGTATTACTTAGGAAATCCTGCTTGGGCAGTCAGTCTACTGCATTAGATTCGGTGGATTGCAGACATTGCAGTAGGTTGGGCAGGTAAACTTGACCAAAATGTGATTAAACTCGCGTCGTCCGGTGGGGCCTCGTGGCTCAGATGATTAGAGCATTGGCTGTACTAAAGCTTACCCTTGCTGTCGTAAGTTCGAATCTCACTGAGGCACCGAGTTTCTTTCCAGTTGAGTCAAAGTGAGTTGATCCAATTCTCTAGAATATGCTACTCTTCTAACATCAAAGTCGCGCCGATGGAATTGCGTGATGACGCGGCTGCCATAGTTCGGGGATCGTAGAATGCTTTAATGATCACGGTCTTTGCTTCATTATGGTCGGTGCATCCCTCAATTTGTTTCGCCTCGTGCAGCCCCTGTAGCACTTGGCGTCTGGATCGGGATAATCCAGTTCTGCTTGTGGAGTGCCGTCTTCCGCACACGCCTTGTTAGTCGTTTTTTCGAACAGTAAAAACGGGATTTTTTCCACATCGTTGTAAACTGGGTGCTCGTTTTGTCTGACTGTGCATCTAAAAACTTCAGTGGCGGTGATTTGGATAACGGCCCTTGGTCTCCCATCCGCTCTCGATGTGTGTCTCCCAGAACCTGTAATTCCTCCAGATCGATGAGGCCCAAGAAATGAAGTATTCAAGACGGTGATGAATACAACGCAAGTTCTGAGCAAAAACAACAACCACTTAATCAATCAGAAACGCGGGTGTGTAAGCGCGCTATGTCGATGCGCTGCAACGCGCTGCAGTACACCGGAAGACAAGGTCGTCGAATTAAAGTGCCCTCGACGGGGACTCAGTAAACGGCTACCTGCGAAATCTCATCAACCGGTGCATGTCCCGGCGGGTCGAGAGACCACACCTCACCGGCCTTAGATTCTTGGCGAGCGTCCTCGTGCGTCAGGACTGTATCGGAAGTCATCAGTTGTCTTCTCCCGTCGCTTAGATTTAAGGTAGCACACTGACCGGAGACAGCCATCAGGTGTCAAATAATGCAGCCAACTGCCATGGTAGGTGACGACTGAAGTCATTTATTGCCTTTGGCACGGTTGGGGACAAAACACCTACGTCAGAGACACGGGTAGATTACTCTGGACGCGGATAGCCGAACACGAAACGGTGGAGTGAAGGAATGACGTCAACTCTTACATTTCGGTTCGTTCGAGGAGAGTCGGTCACAACTTATGTTCGATAAAGTAATTTTCACGAATAATGACAACCAGGTGAGCCGCAAGTTGTTTGAGTCACGGTTCTCCAGCCCATTGTCTGTAAAACGGCGAAGTGACTTCCACCAACATTTCTAGCCCTCCGACTTTGCTTGCGTAGAGTAATTATTAACGCGCGGAGCGCGCGGGTGGACACTGTTTTCAGTGACAGCATCGCTGAGCCAAATGGCCAAGTAACTATCACGCTAACTACGAGACAAAACGATTGTGGTGCGTACGATCAAGCAATCCCCAAAGCAAGTTGAACATCTGAGATGCATGGGGAACTGTTAGTTTGATTCGGTGTGTTGCATTACAGCGGCATCATATAATTATTACTATTCCTTGTGCGTTCACTACCCTTTCATGTTACTGTCTCTGATGATGGCTCCGAGCATACATCCAAAAGATCGAGCGAACGAAACTCTTGTGCCGGCCATCGAGTCTCCTTCTTCTCAACTGCGTCAAGTCGACTGATAATGAAGATGGGCACAGTACCTGGTCCAGCATAAATCTCACTTACGCGTGTCACAGTCGTACCGGTTCATGCCTAATCCCCAAGCCAGACTGCACACACAAAGAAATTCATAACATATGTAGATGCACCATCTGGCCTGGCTTGGATTAGCTTCTCAGTCGAAGCGGCTACTGTTGTGACCGTTGCGCGGCTTCGAAAGTGCAGATGAGAGCCGAGCGGCACCACCAATTTCGATAAATCCTTCAGGGGACTATCAATTCGGCAAAGTGTATCACATACTTGGACACTCATGTATCCCAGTCACTGGATTAGTAAACGTCTGGCAGACGCTCGTTACGATGAGCTGCCTGTCGATGTAAATAATGGTTAAGAAAAATGCTGTTTAGCCAATACCGTGGAATGTTAGCAGAGGTTTCAAACAGCATTTTTACTCTGTTTTGGTCCAGGTATTACAGTTAACTATATATTTTTTCTAAGCAGTTTTGATAAGAAATTCATGTCAAGAAAATGCATACAGAATTTCATATAGGTATAATGGTTTCACACATTCGTAGCATACAAACATCGAACAGTATGTAACCGTGGTGGACCTACGGGCAAGTAAATGCCCGACTGTCAGAAGACGCAAGGTATTAGGTCAAGTGGTTAGGTGAAAAGATATGTGAGTGGGGGTAAACGGCTTATAAGAGCTGTAAGTCGAGTTTACATATAATACCTTTCGAAACCGATATTTGAAACTGTGCATTGTCAAGAATCCGATTCCGCCTAACACAAAAGGCAGAAGGTAAATTAACGACAGGAATTAATCTTGGCACAAACAGTAGGAACAGCCCGCTTTGCCTTCACTAACCCAACTCACTGCGCATAAACATGACTTATCAGAAAACGAAAAGGAGGAAGGCGAGCTGACACCCATGTGGAGTAGTCCTGTTTGTTAACGTCCCGGGTCGGGGTGTATAGTGCTATATTTAGGCGGTCAGACAATATGCATTGTCCGGTATTTTTAAGTAGCGTGTGACGCAGGTTCCGGATAATCCTCTTTGTTAGCTTCGCATGTGGTACTTTAAGGAAGGCAATGTAGCATAAGTTACCTGTTACTTTGTCAAGCTGCCTTTACGGGTGATTTGCTGCTACTAATTGAAAGCAAAAATAGCTGAGGTAAAGGGGCTGCAGGGCGTCAATTTTTTTAAACAGCCCGCCATCCACTAGCTGTAACTCTGCAACCTGCTTAGAGACGAATAACTGTAAAAAAGAGAGATGGCCCTCCGAGGAATGGAAGTAACTGTACTAGTAGACAAGCGCATGAATTTATGCAGTGCCTCGAGGAATCGGATGACTGGATCTCAGGTCGGGAGGAAAGAGGAGGGTCAGATTACGACTGCTCGTTATTAGAGGAGTCTTGTAAAAAGAGAAGACCGGGGTGGTTTGTTTGGGATGTCAGTTTCTTTGAACAATGAACGCATGGGTTCTTGAAACATCGTAAAATACAGTGGACGTCAGCGCAGATGGCGTCCTCTTCTTGTTTGCTACAAATTGTTCTTGACTATCTACCTGGATTTTAACTCAACACAATTACAAATACTCGTAGGACGCTGAAGTAGCAACCCGCCCTTTTTGTGGGTCCACGTGAAGGACGAACTAGGCTTCCTATGTTGCAGTGATTGGCTTGTGCTGGTTATCCAGAGCGGCCATTTGTAAAAAAAGACAGTGTAAGACACGGGGTGATAGTTGCCACGAAATTCTTTTATTTCGAATTCGGGGACCTCAGGCAAATACTACCAACTGTCCTGGACGATAATCAAACATATTCTGTCCTTAAAGACCTGTTTGGTGTCAGTTGTCAGACGGTATGAATGCCGGTGACAATGGTCAGGGGATAACGGACCGACTTTGGTTCGTGATTGACTTTTTCGGGTGGAACCATCAGGGATTTAAATCGTTTGGGGAATTCAAACAGAGTAATGTCAGTCGATAGGCCATCTGGTGTATTGGATTAGCATAAATCCAATGGAGTCATCAATATCAAGTGACTGTCGAGGTCAGCATTCTTCGAAAACTTGTGAAGTACAGCTGCGAGAAACCATCCACTAGCGCTGCGGTGGAATTACGGAAGTTTAGGGCGCAAAACAACCTAACTACATCACAGTTGAAAATGACAGACAAATCGGAGTAGTCGGAGTTGAATGTTGGCTTTCAAAAACAGCCCCAAAGATGAATAATCTTTGACTCGACCCTTCCCATATATTAGTGTGAGGCGGATGCACATTCACTTAAGCACACCTAGACAGTTGTCCTCTGGCTCTCGTTTACATCGCCTCCGAGCAATTGTAGCGGTCCTTCAACGCGACAAGTACAGTTGGCCTGACCTCTGAACCATAGCTTTTGAGCATTAGCGAACTAACACGGTCATTCACCTGTTCCAAACGCACCGGCTGTACGTGAGAAGTTCGTAAAACAACCGGCACCCAGACACTTGATCTCTAGTCCATACTCAGTTGCTCGGTTTAACAGCAACAAGATATTCGAACCTGTTACTTACGTATATAACTCGCATCTGTAGCAACGACTAGGAGTAAATTCATAGATGTTTTGGCAGATTTTGAATAATTCATATTGGCCCAAGTGTGACAAAATGTGAAAAAAACTCAGAATAAATTACCAGACGACTCTGGAAGCACGGACCTGCACATTGCATGCATTGGGGTCAACAGCTAAGACCTGGGAATCGTAATATATTTGGTGTTTAGTTCACAAATATATGTGCCCAACACTCTCGGTAGGTCTGAATTGACCAGAAGCTCCCTTTTTAATCGGCCAATACGGCGGCAACACAGATTTGGACAGGAGTTTGGACGGGTACAGCGCTAAGGTTTTTGCATCGTACCGTCTAAACTCGAATTAGCTGCAGACGATCACCACACCACTCCAAGTGAGTTGCGGGACATAACGATATCGTCAACAAAGTCAGATCTAAGGCGATGAAATTCTGCTATATCTGGACATGTAATAGTTGTGGAGTGAACAAAACCACATCCATTGTGTAAAGGTGACCGGTGGAGGACAGAGCTTTGTCAGACGTCGGTGTTAAGGACGAAGTATGCGCTCCTGTCATTGTATGCAGGAAGCTTTGTGCGCGTATGTTGACAGTAGGCTTTAATTACTCTAAGAAGTTCTATTGACACGCCTCAAGTCCCTAGGACCTTCGGAAACACGCTTTTGTCGGCTGAATAAATATCCGCGGCAAAACCAGAGATGGAGGATGATGCAATTCCCCTCTAAGGCCAATAAAAGATGGTCAGCAGTCTATGTGGGAACGAGAGTCGACTTCATGTTCCCCGGCCAGTGCATCCAAAAAGTGCCGAATCGGCTCACGAGGTTACTATCAAAGATTGCGAAAGTGGTGTCTTGGGCTGCTGTTTAATTTCTAGAAGTCCTCGTTCACTTTTTTGAAGAAGCTGAAAGTCACCAATTCAGCCCGACAAAGGAGACTTTCTGTGCAAATTCAGCACAGTATCTCATTCGATCTCGAAATGCATCAGAGCACGTGATATCGGGTCGAGATTGCCCTGGTCATATGCGGGGGGTATAAGAAGGTGAGCAATGCTCGTCCATGGAAAAAGATAATAGGAGGATGAGGGGTTTAGGACCCGTGATGCGAAGGATGGAAAGAGGTACAAGAATCATGTGTGGTAGATGCCAACATTTAAGCGAGGAGGGGCGCACCTTGTCCTAGATACTGTTCTGGTCACGTGTGGTAGACCCTTAAGCAGTAGCTTACAGTCTTCCTTTGTCATGAACTCACTCTAAAAACTAAAATCTTTCGTTTTCTCCTCCGTATTGTCACGACAAGTGGTTTCCGTCATCTGCCTATTATCGTTTTGGTATGTCGTTTTCTCTTTGACGGCCCAGTAAGAAATAATTGAAAACATGCACTGGCCTAGACTAACACAATGCTGAAACATTAATCATTTTCGAATTTCCAAAATGATAACTGAAGATTCTGCATAAAAACATGCATTACAAAAGCGTACGAACCCGACTTTCCTTTGAATCCCAGATGGGGCCCGCTTTATTCACCGTTTGCCAAACACAATGCCGAAGGTCATGACAGTATCATCAATGTTCTTTGATATACATTAGCTCAGGATTTGGGCCCGAATGTGACACTTAACATTCAGAAGATATTTATAGAAAAGATAAGAGCGAGCTGCTAGGACAATTGCTGACTATTGACAGTTCAAGTTGGTGAAGATCGAGTTTGGTTAACATCAGCAAGTCTTAGTTCAAATTTGCGTATACCCAGACTTTTATTATCCCTGGTACATTTATTTCATGACTGCCAGTATTCGCTTAGGGCTGCTTGTTCTCGTCAATGATCATAACTGGATATTTGTGTCTAGGAAGGGGAAATCGCCATGTGTAATGTCACTGTGTATGAGACTGTTTAACTTTTTTAGGAGTTCGTGCGTGTAGTCACGATCTGCCGACCTGAGTACACAAGCATTTATGGCCTATCATTTTGAAATATCTGTGGTACCTAGATGAGAAAAAGCCCGAGCAGGGGCAGAAAAAGGCCACAATAGTAGGTAACTCCACTTCGTCTTGGAGATAATGATGGAAAGCTGAGCTCGCTGTTTGCATGAGTCCGGGTGTGACGACAGGAATTTCGGAAGTTTCCCGCCTATGCAGAAAAGAAATGTTCGGAAGTAGGAGAGCATGGTCAGCGCAGTTAAATGCTACAATTAAAGTGAGGTTAACTGTGCATGAAATGGAGTCCTCGTTCCGATATTCTATAGGGCGATCAAATAAACAGATCTGGCATGTACTAGTATATTGGGTTTTATTATTCGCTGCCTAAATGCACTCGTGGGATTATAATCTGGAAATTTCAGATGAAATGAAAGGATGGTAATTGGCCGAAAGTTTTCTAATAACTCAGAGTTGCTCCGCCTGAACAGAAGCAAGAAGTGATTCTTTGCACATACCTGGAAGGGTTTCATTTTCCAGGGTGAAATTAAGTACCTTTTACGAATGGTTGAAAGTAGTTGATCGTGGACTGAGTCCGCGTATTAGAGCCGGTCACCGGGATCGCTGGTCAGATAGTAACAGAGCCGTAAACGCTAGTGAGTCAACATCGGTCGCAGGTGTGTAGACAGGTACAGAAGGGTTATAAGGGTGATATATGCAGCCAAAGACAACAAATGCGAACGATGAAAAATTGAGCAATTAAAATTGTCACTCCAACGCGACCCCCCCCCCTGACGGAGTGAAGAAGGCGGGCATTTGCCATCGTGTAAACTATCAATCATACCTACGTAATGTCCGCGTATACAGCTTTGGGTACAGGGCATGCTAGAAAGGGTAACCTTCATTAAATACTGTTAGGCGTAGAAGTAAAATTATCCCACACGTTGGATTCTGTATACGTTTAAAGTGTCAGCACGTTAGGTCTATGCGTCCCGTGATTGCCTTTTTTCCCACGTGTAAATAGACATACACGAGTGGCAGAGGTCCGAAACAGCCAACCGCATATCAGGCCGGGATCGGAGAGATACTATAGCATATAGGTGTCGATAGATTTGCGGCTAGGCTTTTAGTTACTTTAATTAAGGAATAATAATTTCTTTCACTATCATATGTATTTATATCCGAAAAGTCAACAATACCAGTTTTCCTAGAAGTAATTTTGGAAATTCCAAATTTCTTCGAATGTGTGAGCCAATCGCGAAAAGCGAACTCCAATACAATCTTAACTTTATAGGAAATAGTTTCTCCGCAGAGGAGTATCTAGTCTACATTTAAGTTTCCCAACAGTATCTGATAGCTCCACCACAACAAGGAGTCCGTGCCAGACTCCGTCAACCCTACTGGAGAATGTATTCGTTGAACTTCCTTTGCAATTTAATGGGATGACTACGCATACGGTCCGCCTCAGCCGATCCGAAGAATTCATTAGACTCTGGGACACACTGACGGCCTCCAACAATCCGGTTGGCTTGAATGAGGTCACCGTCCTTTTTTCTGTGGGTTAAAGAAAGCGTGTCAAGTTCACCCAGTCTGGTTTCGTATGGCAGGTGGCCATGATTATTCAGCTTCTTCGTAGTCCTCGCAAGCTATCCTTTTAGAACTTCGTAATTCTTCTTAATTCACGAATGCCAGGCTTATACGGCACGCCCCAAGTGAAACTAAACGACAGCCTGTACTTAAACACCCTAGTTGTTCTTTCTGTCTAACACTCGTCAGTAGGCAGTGTTTGTTGATGAGCTGCAGAAAAGCATTCTTGAGCAATGCCCACTCTTCGTTGGCATTTTCTGTAAACTTTCAATTCCATTCGGGATCTGAAAAATTAGTCTTTATCTGGTTGAAGTCACATCGCCAAGTGTAACGTGGTTTTGGTCTTAAGCATGCGAAACGGCGGCTTATCCCACGTTAGCGCTAGATGGGCACTTCAGTCGAGCGGGTTCATGGAATTGACCTCATCCGTGCAGTCTGACGCTTTTTGCAGAAACTAAACCCAGGCAGTTAGACCTTTGTCCTTCACGTGTGTTGTTTGTAATACTGCATAATTAATGAGAAGTGCTTTCATTGTTTTATTTTGAAAACGTTGATCGAGGTCCATTTTGGCATGGTGCTTGAACCGTGCTCCAGTAAATTCCTGGTGAGTTGAAGGCATCTATGGACATAACATTAGTTTGGCCGGGGAATTTCTCCAGTTTCTGTAACAAATGTGCGTCGGCGACTTAGTCTGTCCTAGAAGGTCAGTAAATAGTGAGGATTTGGAGACATGGGTAACCAATAGCCTTGATGATCATCCAAAAAGCGTATGTGTTGCACTCAAACTTGGTGGTGTTTTCCGACACCAGTAAAACTTCTTTCACGTAAGCAACTATGCTTCCATCCTGACGCTGGTTCCTGTTTCTGGGATTTTTTTGGTATCCAGTTAACTCTGTTTCATTGTCACCAATATTGCCCGATGGCCAGGTTTTTGCACTTTGACACTGCACCCGTAGAGAGTTCGACCCTAACATCCACGTCCAGGACGTTAGTCCACCGCTCAATCGAGAGCAATAAACTGAATATACAAGAGCGGCTCTGTCTGAAGCCATGCTGGAATACTGAGAGTAATTTGTTCGCCTCCAGGAACTTCATTGTTGCATCCCCAAGTATGGTGTCTATTTTTTTTACAGAAACTGCAGACTAGACTGACGAGCCGTTAATTATTGTTATTAGCTCGAGTCCCACCCTTGTATATCAAGTAAATATTAGCTGTCTTAGATTCGGATGGTAGTCTCCCTAATTCTACAGTTGAATGGAAATCATGCGCTAGTGGCCTGGAGAGTTTTTTCACCAATTCTCGCAAGAACTAGGCCATTATATTATCAGAGCCCAATGACATTGCCGACTTGAGGTTCTTTAGCTTTCTATCCAAGACGGGTGCCAAAATATCATGAATTTAAACTCATCATAATTTTCAGAGGTCGCGGTAACGATGTTCATGTCTTATCTTTACTCCTTTCTTACATTCCGAATGCTCTTTTAACTTTTATATCCAAGCCTGTCTGGAGAAATTGATTTATTGGTTCATGAAAAGAAGTGGGAGCCTCTGAGACACGGTCACCAGGTATAACTGCATCAGATTCAGACGACCTTTGGAAAATTAGATATCGCTGGTGGCCCCGATACTTTTTAATGTGAAATTCTGGGAATTTTCTGTATGAGGATGAAGAGTATTTACGGAAGCCGTCCTAAGATTCATTTTTTGCTGTCGACTAACTGTCCCGTGGGACCCATCATGGTCGATCTTGTCTTTCTTCTCCTTTTGGGGCGTTTTCCTATCTCCTTAGATATGAGTTCCTGCCTTAGCAGTCGATTATGTACTTTATATGACACCCGGCAACAGTAGGTCTGGCCGCTAAGTTATATCATTTTTTAGGATAAGATATTTCTCTTAATTTCCACGAAGAGGTACAGGCGAGATGGCTCCTGTGTGGTTACTGATTACGATAGGCAATATTTTTGTATCATAGCTGGGGCTATCTTGCGTAGAAATCGGGTATACCTCTATCAGAGGCTTCGTTACCGTCATCCTGTTGTTATCGTTGCCGGCTTCTGTGCCTACTTGGTCAGTACCCGTGTTTTGAGATGCCTTTGAGACTATATATTTTGCACTTGTGCGTTTTTTGCTTCATCTTTTTGGCTCTAACACTGCTGACTTCACTTTCTTCATCAGTATTCTTTCAAATGAATGTCCTTAGATTCGCAGGCTCGTCCCAAAGATTTTTGATTTTGATCAAGATATATGTGCATCCAGCGCAAGATTTACTGTCATATCCCACACTTCTGCGGCAATTACGTTCTGGCTTGCTTTGCCGGTCCCTGGCTGCAGGCGTAAAGAGAACGAACGGAGATCCTGAATGTAAAGGCTACCACACGTCTCCTTGGTCTACCTTCCTGACAAGAACCAGGTCTAACTGCTGCCAGTACCGAGATCGGAGGGCCATCCAGGTTGCCTTCTCTCACGTCGGAAGTGGAAGAAGATGCTAGTCAGGATGGGATGGTATTTTGCGCAGGTCTTCAGGACGAAGATGTCGTTTTCTTTACAGTCGTCGAGACCATGGGGACCCAGCGCTCCCTCACAGATCACGTTGCCTGTCCTGAGATAGACGCTAGAGTCACCACGGCCAATTAGTTTGTCCACCTTCGGTACAGTCTATAAGAGCGCGTGCGGGTCCTCGTGGAATTTGGGTAAGTTTATGATTTGTACCCGGGGCAGTCCTAATAATATACAAGTGCTAGTGCACTTTCCTAAGTAGGCGTTATTCGATTACATTTTTGCTCGTGTAACAGTCAGGCCTTATCTTTATCGGGTTCTGCGTGCTACACCGACTTGGGCTACTTACTTTGCAATCAACCACCCCGAGAATCAGGCGCTTCAGTAATGTCTATATACACTCATTATTCTGCCACTCACCCAGACGTGTCAAGTCTCATGCGAAAGTTCTGTCCGCGATCAGCGGCATCCCCGTGGGACCCTGTTATCCGCATTCCATCGCTCACATGGTTGTTGCATCCCTGTAGTCTTTATCAGTCCTTCATGGCTACGTCCGGTACATTGGTCAGCTAGGTCCAAGTTTACCTCAGAAGCATATCAAAGGCAGGGTATTTCGAAATTACTTCAAAAACATGAAAATACAACTGAGAGAATTGGCTGCTGTGTACCTCTTCTATCCGGTTTATCCATTGTCCGGCTGCCGCTCGTGATACACTTCCGCGATGTGGGGTAGGAAGGTTTCACACGCTTGTTTCAGGCCTGTGGTATTTAGTCTAAAACATTGACGATATCGCATCTCGCCAATTTGGGCTCAGACAGCTCGGTCTGACACAAGACCTCCTTCATGTAATTTCATTTTCAGGCGGCTCCCATACGCTTTAGGTGCGTTCGTATGCCTGCCTGTAGTTGCATCTACAAAACATATACTGTGGTTTACGGTATACTGATCATATCCCTCAGACGATTGGCATGAGTAGGCTCTCCATTTATACGTCACAAACACACTCCCCTTCCTCACCCACATTTTCATTATCGGTTTGAGGGCTTGTCGGAAGCCGTTGTTGACTTGCCCGACCACTCCATTCTTTTGCTTCGCTTCGTACATTCCTAGCAGCCAGAATTGTCTTTTTTGCCTACCGACGTTGTATTTTCGGCGAACCACCAGAATTTCACCAATCCGGACTTATATTCCTGGGCCGCCAAGGAGAATGGTTTGGCTAAGGATGGTCACGGAACACACGTTTCGGCATATACCGTACCACTCTACTGCTGTTGAATGGCAGACTCCCACTTCTCTTTGACATAGTTTTGTTGCGGAAAGTCATCATGGCAACGTCGTGCCTCTCGTTAGTGTCAGCAACTACAAACAAGCGACAGCTTGCTTCGGCACGCACCTCCGCCTGGCATCGATTTATCTCGCTGCAGTTCTATCCACACCATATTTCATGTCGCTTTTTTTCTTGTACCATGCGAGGCTTGTCACTACCCTCGCGCGCGCTCTGAGCCAATCAACGCAACTACTTTCGCTGATGAGTAGCACAAACGGGTACAAGAGACCAGTGACGTAGTCAATCTGTCACGACACTTTTGCGGCGGCGACTTACGGCGACACATGGGAGGTCGCTCTTGCGGATGCATCCTCGTCCGGTTTCCAGCTTTTATTCTTTATTCTGTGTAGAATAAATGCCCCTTCCAACTGGCGTCCCACATCTCCTTACAACTTGGCATTTGGCCTGACGACTGTAGAGCACTGAGCACTATTTCTCACCGTCTAGCCGCTACAGCTGCACTCTGGCTCCTTCTATGAATGATAGGCAGGTCTTCAAAACTTTCTTGATTGTTAGATGGCTACCGTCAAATACTGAACTCGTTCGCAGTGTCTTCGTAGTGCTGCGACGGTTATACTTAAAGACGAAACCGTCTGTTTGTTACCTGCAAATCTGTCGCCGCCCTGTCCGTCGACATTTACACTTCAGACTTCTCGGCGGCAGTCCTTGGTCTTGGCAGTACTGTACCAGCTTATAGAACTTTAATGCTTTCATTATCTCATCAGTTTGCGTTGGCATATTGTTCTGAGGTTGCCTTTGTTTTACGGTTTCCTCAGCCGGCGGTCTGCATTTAAAAATGATTTACTATACGGTTTATTGTCACTTCTTACTATTCAAACTAATAACTGCTTACAGACTTTAATGCCTAGATCTAGGTGTACAAAGTGCTTTACTGTGCTTCAACATTTAGCATGTGCATTTGCCTTCGCGTTGAAAGCTTCGTTACATACCACGAGTTATTTCCAATACATACGACCATATAGTATGTAAGCCATGCCCCTTTATATCACTAGACTTAACTTTTCCATTTATTTTTTTCTAGTGCCATTCAGTTTACCTTGTTTGTCTTCCCACTTGTTCTTAGTTTTACATTTTCGTAAATTCCTGTTGACTGATGCGGTTCCAGGTGTTAACTACAATCTGCGTTGTTTGCACTTTCGATTAACTCCTTCGCCAAATACCATTGGCTGCGTACTCAACTGGAATCCGACCTTCATTTGGTTAGGCGACGGCAGTTTGTTCAGTTGCCTGAAATTCTCTGACTACAATTTTCTGGTAGCCTTCCGATTTTGTGCGTTTGCCTATCCTTTTACTCTCTAAGCACATCAGAAGGCTCCCGATGCAATTTATCTTTTTTCTCGTTTTGTTTCCCCGATTTACTTTTGCGTGCGGCTGAAGGCCCCACCCGTATAACCCCTATTGCCACCATTCACGTTAGACAGACTCCTCAGGTAATCTGCTGCCAACGCTGGTTACAGACCATATCCTCGCCGGAATTTGTTCTTTCTTTTGTTGAAATCGATCATTTTGGCGGGAAAGGCGTAAACACTGATTATAGAGACGAAATTGTGCTTCCCACAAAGACGTTCAGAACTATCGAGGTGTTGACATTATGGAGTTGTCTGTTTTTCCTACTCTAGCTATCTGCCGGTTCGAACTTTATAAAGAAACTTTACGCAAAGGCCGTCATTCTGCACTATGTCCAACTGTGTCGACGAATTGGATCTCGGTGCGATGAAGGTTAACTCTGACTCCGCTGAGCCTGGGTAGTCGTTGGAAAATGTACGAGGATTTCCAACGTTGGAAGGTCCCCTCTCAGAGGAACTTAAAAAGACTGCTAGTCCGGGTTTTACAAAGTAATCGCAGTCGACAGTCACCTGAAATTAGGCGGAATACAGGTTAGGGAAAAAGTTAAACCGAAGGAAAGGTTGATATTTCTCCACCCGTTTGGAGGTTCTGGGCTGGTTTGTTCACATTCTCCAAAACCACCAAACATCAAACTTTAATCTGTTTACTTTATATTTTCCTCTTTTTTCTAACTTTTGCTATTACTCGGCCTTGGTATTCAGGTTCTTCAGCTTATAACAAACTCACAACTCGCGCTGTTTTGACTAATAAGATACCTAAATAAATGCCATTAATATACAGCGTCCAAGAGGTGTTATAGTAAACCTATTCTATTTTATCCAAACACCAAAGGAGATTATTGAATTAGACCTCCTATAACGCATATTCAAATGGTCATCAGTCAGCTGAAATACAGAATGGCCTAAAATGCTACGCTCGGAGTTAGATTATTGTTAGGGGTTTGCAGTTTAAATTAGCTATGTCAGTCTTAAATTTTGTCAACTGCGACTGACCCTCCGCTCGGTCTTCTCACTGGCAAGGATGCATGCACAATTTTCCTAAACAAGAACTGTCATTTTCCAAATTCTTTAAGTGAAAGGTGTACGGTCGAATTATGAGGCTACGTATTCACTGTCAGCACGTTCCTCCCCCATTACTCTGGGCGAGACGGTCGTAGAAGGGGCCATAGCCCTGTAGATTTTGAAGCAAAATTCAAGATTCCTATCGCTTGACCATGTCCCCAGTTTCCCACACAAATAAACTTTTGAACTAAAATACATGTTTCTTGCTGTGCAAATAGTCTTTTAGTCTAATTGATTTGGGGATAATTACATCCTCACATAAGCAAGGCTATTTTAAGAGCGATCCGTAACAGCACAGAATAGTGTTGTTAATATTTTTAAAAGTTTTTGCACTACTCTAAGGGTGAAGGATGTTAAGGACGAGAATATTAACTAGGGCAGCTGGACAAAGACACAGCTGCAGTGCAATCCATTCTTGATGAAGGCAGCGTTTAATCGCGTTATCTAGGCTTGCAGGGATTGAGCTTCGGCTGGAGAAAATTAGAGAAGATAAAAAGAACATAGGCACCATTGTATGAAACCTCATACGTTTACAAAAGTTCATAATGCAGCCTATAACAGGTGCCTTGCAGCTCCGTAGTTGTTCATACCATTCCAAAGAACCGCAACTGAAATAGCTGACAAAATACTGCATTACAGATTACGGCTACTGGGTGGAAGCTGAAACATAAATTGAACGTTTTAATATCAAGAAAAACAAAAAATATCAAGGAAACAATCCATACCAAATGTGTTTTATTGGACTGAAAATGAGATTGATGAGACAAAGTAGGGTTTGGGAAGCCTGATGGATGCATTGTGTTAATCATCCATGGAGCTTATCTGAATCGGGAAATGTGTGCTTCGTCCGCGTTGAATAGACCTAGTTGCATTTTCTGACCAGTTGCATACCAGTATTAAGGTAGATAAGAGATCGGGCGCTGTAGCTGACGTGTAACTGCTTAATTTTGAGGAATTACACGTCAGCTACAGGATATGTTTGCGCCCCAACTTATGTTGGAGCGCGAATATATCCTAGAAATATTTCGATGTCAAGTTTTCTGTCACAGTGGCTCCAGATTTGCTGCAGTCGCAGACCGATGGGAACAGTCTCGATTTCGCATACACGCGCACTCACCGTTTCACGCGGGGGTCGCGGACACACTGGGTTGAGTGTGCTGCTAAATATCGGGGGTTACGAACTGCAGGGATGCTTCCAAGCGGGAAGGAGGAGTGTCTGTTTGACCGAATAAGGTGCACCGTGTGCATCGCCCACTGCCACCCAACTCAGGATCGTCCCTGCAGCGACTTAGAAGTACCTCTAGTTATGCTATCTGGGATGTTAAGCCCCTGTATAGGTCTAACGAAACGCTGCTGCCTGAAAAGACATTCAACCTAATGTATCTGTGTATAAGCACAATAAGACGAAGTAGCCCAACAGGATGGACTGTCGGTGACAAAATGCCGGCTTTTGCCCTTGTCGACTCAACCTGCATAGGCCGAGAAAAAGGCTGTTACTAACTAAAAGCATTCTATGGAATCGATATTTAATTTGGCTTCATGGAAAAGCTGCGACCGTCCTGATATCTGATTTCTACAAACCTCTGTTACTGTTCAAACTCGAGGAAAAGCAATTGTGTGGTGTAATCTCATACATGGAACTTCGTGGCGAATAACGCCATACATTTTGGATATCTTGGGACTGCCATCCAATATAGTGGATTTTGACTGAGTCGGGTAGCTTTGACATGGACGTAAACTTGAATGTTTGTTCATGTTAAGTTGCTGCTGTCCTTAAAAATATTCCTGCCCCTTTCATTTTGTATCATAGGCAGGTCACATATCCCAGACTTCTCAGGATCTATAATTCGGCGGCTTTTTGACCTTTAGAATCCATGACTGAAGAAAGGAGACCCAGAATTCATATACTTGTTCTCGGGGATGTCGCTCGTTCGCCGCGTATGCGGAATCATGCTAACTCCTTCGTCCAAAGTAATTGGGATGTAAAATTTTCTGGCTATGGCAGTCATTTGTCCACACCAGCTCGCACTGATGAAAAAATTGCTTTTTCCTACGTCCGCGAACCCCCAAGTTGGTTTGATAGGTTGCTGCCCCGCATAATTGCATTATTTCTTAAGGTAACTTTGTGTTCCTCTATTCCCCGCTTCCATCTTTACGTAGATGATATTCCTCTCCATAAGCCTCTTTTTGCACCTCTTGAGAAACTTCGAAGGCGATATGCTGATGGTGCAATCACCGCCCGCAGCACCTACAATGATAATCGTCTGGTTCTACGCGCTTTTAAGAGGTGTTCCAGTCCTAATTGACTGGCACAATTATGGGTACACCATTTTGGAGGCCTCATCTGGCCACAGCACCCTTACCTCCAAGTGAGTTTCCTAATCCATTTAAAGCTACCCCGTCTTTTAAGATACAGTTGCGTTAGTTCTTTTGCTTTCATTAGGTAGACGAAGAGGTTATTGCCATAAGGCAGCTGCATGTAAAAGCCAGACCACACAATGTATTGTTGTGTTTTATTACCAAATACCGGGGTGAAATTTGGCAATGGCGTCGGCAAATTATGACCACAGAAGCTCGCAGCTCACGCGGCTGCCATCCCTCGTGAAGACTTCGGCCGATTCGAACTCAGAAATATGACTGGGACTCGTCGAATGAACTGAGACTAGGGAGTAGAGTAATCTCAGTTTTTCGGGCGTAATTGCTTTGTTCACAACTACACCAGATACAGTAAACGGCTCCAGATGATTCCTGTCGTAGCGGTTGGTTTTTCAGCCTCATGACCTGGTGCATGATGGTTGCCTCCGGTCCATTTGCAACCCCACCTGCAACGGGTGAGAGAAGGCGGCTGACGGCCTCCGAGACTTTCTTGACACGTCGGAGCGCTCACCAGAATTTGTGGCCAGTGTGATTTGGTCTCCTCTCGTTTTCGCATGCTCCGGTCGACGAAGTTATGCGGGTGTCCACTCGTTCTATGCAGTCTTGTCGTCCGGCTCACTGCTATGCGTACCTCTACGCCGATATAGCACCCTCGCGCAACTGCATTTGTAGCTGATTGGGTGATTGCTGCTAAAGCTCACTAGTTCCATCGTATTTGTTGCTTTCCTGAATACATTAGTTTTTAGGCCACCACAAGCCCTGCGGCAAACCAGCGAATCCAGGAAGGCCAGTCGGTTGTGTTCTCCTTCATACATCATAAACTTTGTGTCCAGAAGGATGGGGTTGAGATATTCGTTGAATGTCAAAAATGGTCTCTTTACGACGAAGATGTCACATACCAAACTCAGAATTTCGGTCTGGTGGAGGGAGACCAGTTAGACGGAGTCGACGGGCAGGACTAATACCTCATCCAAAATCAAGTATCTTCGCTCCTCATGGCTCTTATACTGTGTAATAAACTTTCGAAGATTGGACTCCATACATTAGTAAAACTCGGGGCTGATGAGAACTTGTTACCGTGCCCGCATACAAGGAGGTTTCCACCGTCCTACTGAACAGCACAGGCAACGTTCAAAAAATGAGGAGCTTACTGTAGGATTGCCACTTCTGTCTCGTGAGGGGCGAGCCCCGCAAAAGCGCTAACGCAATGTTTTTGACAGACCGACGCATGGCGTGACCCTGAGAAATAATTTTGGTCTGGTCCTATGATCTTCCCAGGGGGCATAAAGAGGGTCCTCCCCACGACCTGGTCCCTACTACATGTATCAGGCTACCGTAAGGAGTAGCGCTGGTCTCCAATGAATGAGAATGTAATAAAGGCCAAATTGAGGAGCCACTACAGCCCTTTTGTCATTTCGAAGGGGACCGAATTATCCTGTCAACCAGCAACTCCACAGGTCACGACTCTGGACGCGTTGTGATAGATTCAAATGCGTCAGTTTAATTAAACCGAGAGGAACGATAATTTTTCATGAGGATTGGCTTCCCAATGTCAGTCTCACACTTCATCCGCATGCACACTTGCATACTGTCTGAGTCAGACCGACTACTAACCATATCAGCCTCAGTGGCCGATGGAGCTAGACAGCTTGTATACGCGACCACATGCGATTTACTCTCTGTCCCATATGCACATGGCTACAATTGAGAGTTTCGGAAAAATAGCGTGTAGCCTTGGGATGTTTGTGTATACAGTTAGAGCGAGGTGTTGTAATAGGGTCTGAACTGTGTTGTTACTGGAGATTTTCATGAATATGCGAATTTCCAAAATGCCTCGAACAGTGTGGGCAAGTAAGACAAACGTTCGGTGTCCTTATGCAATGCACTCGCAAGTGACCGGTCAGGCCTATCCGTGATTTAAGGTGTGATTGAAATGGGTACAAGATGCAACTAAGTCTACGTGTCTGCTTAAATGGGAGGTGGCAGTAGAGATGTGTAGCGACCGGAATGCCCTTGCTGGTAGTTATGGTGTTGGCGGTGGGGGTGTTTTCTTGGCTGGGAAGTGGGTTAGTTGTCTTGACACTGCTCTGAGCCAATTTATGTACAGCAAGATCTATTCGTCCACTGAGTGTCTGTGGACAATGTAGACACGATGGAGAGTGTTGGGTATCCCCGTCATTTATCCGCGCTTTCGAGTCCTGCAAAGCTCTCCTTTCGCCTTCCCCGCCGCCGTTTGGTTGACTTCGAAGATGGATGCTCAAGTCCTCCCGCCGTTGCACCATGTTTGCCAGTCCTATACGGTATTTCCCCGGGTCACAGGATTGATTTTCAGGTGCACGAGTGAGGTCTACAAGTTGTCCTTTTAGCGACGCTTCTGACCACCTTGTCTGCGAATACCCGTGACGACATCGCCATAGAAAAGTCGTTTGGGCAGGCGCACATCATTCATCCTCACGACTTGACCGCTCTGTTACAGCGTATGTATGACGTGGTATGGAGAACATCGGTTCTTTCCAGGATCTTGATGTCGGGATTCCATTCCTGCTACCATCCTTTCGGCATTCTTCGACAACAGCTCAGCTAAGCGCGGTTTATAACTTACCATCCGTAGGCTCCCCATTACTCCGTCCGAACCGCCCACCCCTTATGTGTGAGAACTTAATGCGTTGTGTGGGGAGCTAGACCGTTTGTGGTACGTGCAAACGGGCCGTTTAGCCCTGTCAGCCACTTACTCCCGATCCCGCATCAGACGACTGACCGACCCGGACAGTGGACTGGTGCATTGAAAAGGGGAGGGAATGTGAAGTCGACTCTTGGACTCCGTCCCCACGACACATAGCTCACGTTCCTCACGGCACTCAATCTGACGCGCTTGACTCTATCATGACGCATTAAATATCGTATGCTGGTAGGTTGTAAACTGACGGTACAACTCAGACCTCATAGTCGGTCCCGTGTGTTTATTTGGAGTACTCGACTGGAGGACTGTGGATCTGGCCCAATGGCTCCTTAATATGTTCCCCAAAGGGGCCCTCACGCATGTGATATCCGAACTGAGCACCACCTTTGGGTGAAAGTGTGTTAGTGTGGAGTGGCGGATTGCTGGGTTGAGAGTCAGGCCGAAGCGGCTCCTTCTTAAAGTGACCTACGGCACTCTCACGCATATGAGATGAACGCTGCTCAACCCCCGTTGTGTAAAATCCTAGTGCTTGTGTTTGGGAGGCCAGGCCAGGCATGTGGCATGCGCAGACAAGGTCACTAGGTATGTCAGCCACCGCGCCCATTCCCCACACCTGTCAACTGACCAGCTCGGACAGTGGCTGGGGCCTGGGAGTGGGAAGGGAGAGTGAGGTCGACGACGCCAATTCGTCCACTGGTTCGAGGCGAGTTCTATCCAGCATCGATATGAGTTTCTCTGTGGTCAGCACTTGACGCTGGTTATGCACGACCAAAGTCTTCACTGTGCGAACTATCAATCCAAAGTTGGAGCAGGCGGAGGCAAAGAGGCCCACACTCCGCCACATGTTCTCTTCCGCTGTGGTACTTAGCTCGCAGTAATCCATGAACAAGGGGTCGTGGAAAATGGCCTTGGAACCTATCAAAGGTGCCATCATGCATCGAATGTTCAGCAGTTGTCTCTCTGCTCGGTAGTCAGTGCTGATTCCCAGCTGTTGCTCGCTCAGGCGTCCATCGTCATGGCTCAAAACACAGGACGGGAAAGCGTGAATGCTAGTGCATAAACCCACTCCACCCCTTTTATAACCGCGAGTTCTTCTGAGCCTGACGCATTGTCCGTGACGCTCGCCATCATTCCATCGTGTAATCGTCCGACTGTTTGCGTGAATCGCCCCATACACCCGAATTTCAGCTTGATTTTTAGAGTTCACCGCTGGTCACTGTGCCAAAGGCCTTTGTCAAATCTCCGGAAGTATTGTACAGGCTGGTTAGCATTTCGTCGTACTTCTCCCGTAGTTGCCGAAACGCAGACATCATATCCGTGGTTCTTCAGTGGTTCCTGAATCTTCATTTTGTTTCTGGAAGGAGTCCCGGCTCCAAATACATGCACAAACAATCGAATAAGAGATGGGGGGACGTTTTGCCGGAAATTTTTGAAAAGAGTGCTACCTCTATGGTTATCTCAGAGTCGTCGGCCCCCCTGCGTTTGCGTATGTGCATGATGGTGGCATCCTTGAAGTGTTGGGGGATTTGCCACTTTATATACTTCCTTTGAAACAGTGAAGCAAGCTTCTCCGTGACTTATAAGCCACCATACTTGTCAGTTTCGGCTAGGATCGCGTTGGTGCCTGGTGCTTTTCCACCAGACCTTTGTTGCACTGTCGTCATTGTCTTCTGAAGAGTAGGCAGACGGTCGGGATCGGCACTTTGTGTCCACTTAAGGAAATTGGTTGCTGGCCTCGCAGATTGTGTACAGGTGGTTGAGAATATACTTGAAGTGCCGGCTCCAGCGATCCAGAATCTCCGACTTCTTTGGTAGTATGGTTGCTCTATTTTGACTGAACAGTGGGGCAGTCCCCTCGTACGACAGGTCGCCCATCGCAAAAGGCTATGTTTATTATGTGCCCCACATAGTGGGAGCAGAACAGTGACATACATGTGAATTAGTCTATAGTAAGGCAGACTTGCACAGCACCTACCGGACTCCTTCACCCACTCGGCTCTAGTGACAAGACAGTATCAGGAGAACCAGAGGCGGGCTCGGGCTCAGTGACCGGAACAGTCAAACAGCCCGTCTATCGTGTCACACACTATCTGGCCTCCACAACGTTTGCCTGAATTTCATAGGGACGGCTCGGATCTCACATCAGTGAGCGCCACAATGGCCGCATTAACAATGAGCCATTGAGCCTGACTTTCAGTTCTTCAGACATTCACTCCACATGCACACGCAGTTCTGATCAGGTGAGTCGAGTTACCCCGTCATTTGGCAACCTTCAAAGCCATGACTTTTAGAGCGTCGGATTTGCTGTAGTGAGAAATGCGTTGATTTGGCGTGGGCATGGGTTCCTGGTGTCGACCTCACTCTCTTCCCACTCTCATGCACCAGTCGACTGCCGGAACCTGTCAGCCATCTGGTGATGAGATTGGATCCAATGGCTGCCACTGCTGCGGTTGCGGTAATGGGAACGGACGCGGTTTCTAAGACTGGAAGAGGAGGTGCCGCGTTGATATTACATTAGGCCTTGAGGTGTCCGACAAAACCGACCGGCGCGCGAAATTTCCGTCGACATCATGAACACAATGGAAGAGGTGGGATGTCGGAGTTATTGTTCTACTACACTTGAGGCTTGTGAGCCACTCATTTTTGCTTAACTGGCGGCCATCCGGTAGACTTCTAAAACTGCCGCGCTACTTTTCACTGCTGTTCTCCAGGCCTTCCAACCCTGAGCGAGACCCTCCCAAGTTGGGGCGCTATTTACTTAAGATATTCCATACATCCAAATTTCAGGACTATTTTCTAGAGGCCATCGCGTTTGACCGTGTCGAAGGCCTTTGTCATATCAACGAAGGTGGTGTGTAGTCCGGTTTGTATTTTCCATGTGGCTGGCGCGCTGCGAAGACCAGGTCGATGGTTCCGCGGTTCCTTCAGATTCCACACTGCTTTCCACAAGAAGCTCACGCTACAGGTGCGTGTTCATGCGATTAAGGAGGACGTGCGCGACGATTTTCCCTGCTTCGTTGGGGAGGTAAATGCCTATGTGATTATCGCAAAACTGGCGGTTCCCCTTGCACTTGTAGGTGTGGACGATGGTCACATCTTTGAATCCTGGAGAGACTTGTCCTTGTTGCCACATCTGGTAGAGTGAGGTAAGCGTATCCACCGTCCAAAGGCCGCCGTACTTGCAGAATTCGGCTGGAATTGCGTCGGCTCCAGGTGCTTTGCTACTGGATATTTAGGGTACAACTCTGGTGATCCCCGGGCTGTCGAGACTGAATTTTGGCCCCACTTCAGGGAACATGTCAGTGGCGTCGCCAGCAGCTGTAGATGATCGATTAAGGACGCTTCTGAAGTACGCTGCCCAGCGCTTCGTAACTTACGATCTCTTCGTGAAAAGTGCTGTTCTGTCTGCACTGCTCCGCGGTGTGTTACCGTCGGTGTGGGGACCCTAGACCGGCTCCACTGGCGCAAAGGAATCCTTCATTTGGGATCCGCGTAGCCTTGAATTCCTTTGTCTTTACTATCTACCCAAACATTCTGTGTCCCCCAGTCGTTGACAGTGGGAGAAGGCTGCTTTATTTACGTTGGTCCCGTGATTGACAGTGACTGTGTGCAGCCTGTTTTCCTCAGAGAGCAGATTACAGATTTCTTCGTCGTCGTCGAACCAATCCTACTGTTGGCGGCCTGCGCGACTAAAGACGTCCAGGACAGTGTAGTGGATAACGTGCCGTAGTAGGCGCCATTGCGTTCTACGGCGGCATTCCAGATTTGGCATTTTTTGCGTGATTACTCAGTTTCTATTACCGAATTCAATAGAACAGTGTTTGACTTACTTTCTGTTCGTCTGCAGAGTTGTATTTGAAGCCCACCTTGGAGATCCGTGGTTGTTTTCGATGACAATGATGATAATGGCGGCGGTGGTAGTAGTGGCGACTACAGCGATTGCGATTATTATTATTATTACTATAGTGACTACAGCGACGATTATGCTGTTGCACGTCAATGGTTGGATTCTGGTCGGGTTTACTTAGCTTAGGCTCACGTTACACTTCATATCAGACGTAAGTACCGATGACTGTAACGCGATATTCTTCGCATAACGGAGCCTCATGTAACACAGAACTCGTAGGGGTGCTGGTGTCGGACACTTTTTGCCCATGTCGATGCTGACCGCAGAATTTTCATTCCGTTTTCTAGGCTCTATAGGCTTCTAGAAATCAATTTCGCAGGTACCTTCCTCAGTGCCAATGGTCGTGTACGATCGCGTCACTTTTGCGTCTCGCAGGCCCTGCAGCGTGACCTGTACGAGCGAACGGGCATTAATGCCAGCGTCCTCTATGACCTACCGACAGGAGAGTTTCAACCCACCACTCCCGAGCGCGCGCATACCCTCTTCAAAAAGTGAGCTAACCTCTGTGTTGTTATTAAATTGCGGTTTGTTTATGCACGTTCATAATTAGTACCAAGACGTTATTAACTGGACCTCTGACGTTTGAGTTGATCTGTACCTTGCCTACTCCTCTGCGCTAGTCTGCTGCGAGCCGCGCTTGGCTGTATCACCAGATGTTAGCCGCACAGGTGATTGTGCCTGGGAGTACTCAAAGTCGCAGTGGAGCGGTGCTCACCTATCCGGCCTGAATACTGGCGGAACACAGTTGGGTCGGACACGGAAATACGGGCCCCTCCCTTTATTACGGGTACTCTTGCACCAAATCTCAGGAAGGTGCCTATTCCCGAGTTCCAACCTCAATCCTAACACCGATGTTCATAACCCCAACTCCCTTGGAACTTGGTGCAAGGCCACCTGCAATAAGGGAGTCCATATTCCTGTGCCCCACCAACGGATGTTCCATTTTGACTTCGAATTGCGTCCCAAAGCCCTCTCATCCGGTCGTGCGACGATGAGAAGACAACAGTTGAGGAATATTACCAACAGAGGTAGAGTAGAATAGTCACTCCTCTTTACCTGTCATAATCTGCCAGCCAGATCGTAGCCCCAGGTCAGTATCTGCTGTACGTGATAGCTGTCGTAAACAATGAAGACTACCCATCTGCCTATCTCGGCGTATGCATGATGATGATAGTTCGTCCATCGTACAGTGCGTGACCTATCTCATGAGATGTTGGCCGAAATTCTGAAATGCTTTTTCGATTAGGAAGGATTACTTAGGTGAGGTTACAATATTGAGTATCATGCATCATAGTCCTTTAATATTTCGGACTCGCCAGGATGTTGGCTTTTGAATGCACTTCTTTGCGACCTCCTTCAGAAACCAGACTCGGTAAAAAATGACTACATATTTAGCATGCGTTTTTTTAATTTTATTTTCGATGGTGTTATACATTAAAATATATTTTATAAAAACATGCACAAAATGTGCTTTCTTTTACTTGTTTAGTAGAAAATCCCATTGTCTTCACGTTTTATACCCGAAGAAAGTGTATATTTAGGTTTTGAAAAGTTTCCTAATTCCTGAATTGTTTCGAGCCTGATCGGCCGTTGTACTAGCGTTTAGCGACTTCAGTCTACGAGGTGTATGCCTTCCGCGTAAGGAAAATAATACACTCCTCTATGCCTTCAACAAGATGTCATATAGAGTAAATAAAATTTTGCAGTGGATGCGGGCTATGTCGCACATTTGATTAGGAGCATGGGTAAGCGGACATGTGCGATGCTGTATGCATGGACATTGCACGGTCTTAAAAAACTCACAATTAGAAACCTTTTAAAACTAAAATATATCCCTTCTGCAAGCATAAAATGTGTAGACGATGTAATTTTCTACAAAACGGGTAAAAGAAAGCATATTTTTATGCATGATTTCTGTAAAATATATCTGAATTTATAAGACCACCAAAAATCGATCTAAAAAATGCATGCTACTTAAGTAGCCATTTTTTACCGAGTGTGGGTTCTGCAAGAAGTCGGATACGAGTGCATTCAGAAGCGGACATCCTGGCGAGTCCGAAATATCATGGCTTTACGTCGCATGATAATCAATATTGCAACCCCACCTAAGTAATCCTTACCAATCTAAAACGCATGTCAGAATTTCGACCAACATTTCATGAGATCGGTCACTCACCGTATTTCACGAGCGTCACCATTGTTTGGATAGGCAACTGTGAATCACGCTTGATTTGTATTGTAGTGAGGAAGACTCACAGTGACGACCCTTCTCACTTCTCTCCAGTAATAAAACAGGCTAAGACGACCGACCGATAATTCGGCCCCGTCTGTGCATCTTACGCACTCCAATTTCCTGACCCACATGAATCAGTTTTCACTCTCTAGGGCCTCACATCTATGGAGACTATCACAAGGTAGGCATTGTGGAGGGATCATTGTACGCATAGCAGTTTGACTCTTCGCTGTCGACTAATAATTCCAGGATGTGCACTTCTTCAGTTTTCCTACACCAGATGTGCGATCCACACATCAATCTTGCCTCCAAGTCGGCAGTATGTTGTCTGTATTCAACTCCTAATTGTGGCGGAAGTCACTAGAATTCTCTCGGTGCACTTTCATCCTTGCAGTCACTGCATCATCCGCAAGGGTGTTCCTGCGATGGCACCTGCGCTGCAACAAAAGGTCTCATTCTCACCAAAATATTACCAGTTGCCAGAAGTGAGATCATTTCAATCCAACTTCAAAGGAGTGTTCTACATTTTAGTGAAGTTCGTTTACTTGACCGTTGCGCGATCTTGAGACCTCAAAGAATGGCCCGCACCCTTCTGACGCCGCTCCTTAAAATAACTTTCTGCTTGCCGGGTAACCAACTCTTCCGCTTATGGGAAAGGCTGAGGCAGTTTTCAGGTTACGTCATCGGTAAGATAGGTAACATTCCCTGCGTTGCTGTCTAACACCGACCATGCGGCTGTAGAGACTGAAAGTGCCACACTGCCAGCCAGAAAATATGTTCGGGCCGATGGGGCTGTCTTTCCTCAGGATCTTCAGCTCTAGCGCCTCGATTTCATCGTGCTTCTCACGGTCCAGCTTCGACGCCAAATGCCAGCACCTGGGGCATGACGGCCTTATGCCAGGCCATCAATGTGAAAAGTAGTAATTATTTTTTTCTGTCCTGCCACTTTACCTCCAGGTTGGGACAGATGTATCCAGCTCTGGATGTGTCTGAAATTCCCGACCAGACACTCTTCACGGAGCGCAGCAAGTCTGGGACTATTAGCTGGCGTGTGGATCGGCCGGCCCTTCTGGTCAGTAGTTGTAGCTGGACACCTGATGACGACTACAGCATGATGCTGGAGGCATTGGATATCTACGATGCCACTGTGGCCTCTTCGCCCAACATTGCTTACCACAGGCTCTTCTGTATTGTGACCGGCAAGTAATACTTCTCTGCAATTTTTTACTGTCCGACCCTTTGTCTCTCAAGGTTTACAAGTTGGACATAAAATTAGTTCAATGCATTCTGCTTACTTTTCTACTCTTTATACCTTTTCTCTTTTCGCCTTGTTAGGGGGGCTTTAATGGTCTTGTACCGACTTCTACCTGATACGACTTCGTGTATGTCGGATCTACGCGGCGTCATATGTGTTCATAAGTTCTCTCTGCAAATTTTCGACACTTGCAGCCGCCTGATCCCGAGCAGCTAGTTGTTGATAGCGTTTAATGCAAATGCTTGCGCGAAAATTAATTTGGGGTTAACTGCACTTTAACCGTACTTCACACAGGCGTTCCACACTTCGGGGTTGGGTATGACTAGCCGATGACAGCTAATAAGCCAGAAATGGCCATTCCAGTCTCCCTTGTCATTTTCAGTAATGTTATTCTGCCTATATGTGTGTATATGTATATACAGGGTACCGACGAATACAAGGAAGGCTGGAATGTCCATTTACAGCTTTTTAACCGTCACCTTTCAGCTACCTCCAATTCCAGGTGCCTCACACCTGCCGGTTGTGATCAGAAATGTTAATTATGATAGAGTCGCGACCACCCATCAGGCTACCAAGACATGCTGGTTCTGTGGTATGACTCGTATTGGGCATGGCTGGCTGCTGATAGCCACTAGACCAAAAACGGTCATTCTGGTCTCCCTTGTCGTTGTGACCCTTTCTATTTTGGTCCCGGAACCCCTTTGGCGTTGCACGTTGGGAATTAAACTTTAATGGTATCAGTCACGGATACCACTTCCAAACTTAGTTCACCGCCTCCCCCGTTACCATCTTGTTCCCTTTTCTTGCTCTGTGGACTGGGTTTCGTTAAGTTTAAGGCGCGACAGTGTTTTTTTGGTTCCGAAAGACCAGTTATCGCCCTCGACGATCATCACAGTTGCAGTGCCTGCTGAATAGATACCGGTTTTGTTTTATATGGAGTGTAAGTGTTTGGGACTTCCTGTTCTGTTTTTATATTTGCAAAGTCGCCATCTCGCCCCTTAACCCCTCTTACCTACTTTATCACGATTTCACTTTCCGATAGGTCAGGGACCACTGAAAGAGCACTTTGCTGAAATTATAGCCAAGCGCAATTGGACACACGTTGTGGTGCTACTACCGTGGCTCGAGTGGTCTGATTACCCGGTCCTTCTAGGCTGCGCGGATCTGGGTGTCAGCCTGCATCGTAGCACTTCCGGTCTTGACCTTCCCATGAAGGTATATTCACTTTCTAATTTATTGGCTACTTATTCGCCCTCCCCATCACCTGTGTCAGCACTTCTAACAGCCACACGCAACCGATATCCTAGACATTAGGTTATTTGACGCCGACTTGACGGTCGTACCAAAGATTGTTGCAGGTGGCAGACATTCCACGCCGATCGCATCTGGTGTCCAGCTCTCACCTGTGGCATTACGAAATTGTGCTGGGCGCCGCCGCCGCCACCACGTCACGTTGGCCGCTTCCACTCGTGGCTCCAAGGCTAGTCGACAGGTCTGTCCAATGTCGGCAAATTTGTGTGAAGCCTGTTTCAGTCACGAGAGAGGGACCAACCTGCGTTGTCACAGGTCACCGACTGTGTTCACACTCATCCCCAGTCGTCTTCCTACTGACACATGATGGCCATAGGAGGAGGATCTTTTTGGGCAAGTATTCTTCGGCAGAACTCACCTGCAAACCACTGCTACTCCGAGGAAGGCAGTTGGAATCATTGTCGTGTCCGACGGACGAAATGTTGATCGTCTGGACCACTTTCATATTTACTATTCTCCGCCATTCTAAGACAATCGCACTAAGAAAAGCACTGCATAATACGTTTGCCTTTCTACTCTGTCGGCAACTACGTAAAATCAGTAATTGTTTATAAAGAAAAATTTTGCTTCCCATAATTATTTTAGTAAGATGTGGTTTGGTGGCCCCACCTGATGGACACAATACTGCTGGAGTTGGGGTTAAGGGTTATGGCTAGAGGTTGGGGTTAGGGGTTAAAGTTTGGGGTTAGAGTCATGGGTTAGGGTTAGGGGTAAGGGTTTAGGATTAGGGGCTATAGTTAGGGGGTTAGGATTAGGGTTAGGGGTTAGCGCAATCATTTTTCAACCATCCAGAGTACAACCGCGCACTCCCAATGGTTTTTCTTTTTCATACAACTACTTGGCCTCGTCGCCTGTGCGTTCCCCGGCCCCACCTGCAAAAACCCCTATTAACACCGGTCTCGTATTAGAGGTGGCTGGGGTTCGTTTACGTCAGGTGGGACTACATAACCATATCTGACCATTATTTTGTGAGAAATCATGGGTTTCATGTTCGGAATATTTCGGCTTAAAGTAGGTAAGTACTTTCGGAACTTCCCGAAATCTGACCTTGTGTATGCTACTACTTGAATTTCCAGTGTTTCTTAATTCATGTTGCAACCCATGCCACTTTCTCAAGACTCGTCGAAATATTTTATGTTGCAGGGTGTGCCCTTGAAATGATCCTAGCATATCTGCGAGAGTACATACAGTAGACATGCATGTGCAATAGCTTAGACGCTGTACAAAGATGGAGAAACTCGTGTCCTGTTCCATAAAATATCTTAATTTCAGACCGTTTTCGGGACGAAAATATTCGATACTATGTCCCGCTTATACAAGAGTTCTTGCAGAAAATGTGCCATGAAAGCTGCATTTTTAAATATTTCTGATGGAAAAGAAAGACCCTTACATATGCACTGGAAAACAATCTGATAGGTGAGCGATTTCTCCCTAGATGTGTCTGTGCCGTAAACGTCTGTGAGGATAATCGATAATCAGATCAGATCAGATCAGATCAGATTTATTAAGGGAAAAGTAGGCGAACGCCTTTGAACTCCCTTTTGGTTACAATAACGTCATAAAAAAACAATGTGTAAGGCAAGTGTGAAAAAATTAGGTAAGTAATTACATACAACAAGCATTGGTCACTGGTATGAATTTTTCTGTGAATGCCTTCTGTGTCAAGATTGTACAATATCCAGTACGGCAATGAATGGACCAAGTAATATCAAAGCAAGCGCATATGTGGCGGTCAGGTGATAGCGAAAATTGTAAAACGTAATGTTACTAAAATGTAGGGAGTAGCATGCTTTTTAACATAAAACGTTGGATAGGACGGGTGGCACAGGGGGGGGGGTTCGTTAGTTTCTGATGCTGTGGAGGTACATATCCCTGTACTGGTCAAGCTTTCTCTTAAATGAGTCCACGGATGAGGACATGACGACATCCACAGGTAGGGCGTTCCATGCCTTTACCACTCTGTGGCTGAAGAAGGACCTTCTTGCGTCCAGTCTCGCTCCTGTCACACGTAGTTTCAGAGGGTGTCCTCTCAAACTAGTAGTGGTGGCCAGCTCAAAGAAGTCGCCGGATGCGAGGCAGCAGTCCTGACCCCGTAACATTCTAAACGTTTGAATTAAGTCGCCACGGAGTTGTCTGTAGTCCAGGGGAAAGTCTGGTTTCGTAAGGTAGGTTTTTATGACCTCTGACAAGTTTGGTTGCCCGTCGTTGGACTTTTTCGAGGGTGCTACGATCCTTAACAGTCCAGGGTCTCCAGGCCTGAATGGCAAATTCTAACTGTGGGCGCACAAATCTCCCGAAGACCTTGCGGAAGCACTCTTCATCGAACTTGGCAAATGCCCGCTTGATGAGATATAAGCTGGACATTGCAGATTTCGCTGCTTTCAAGCAGTGGAATGATGGCTTTAGTGAAGATGTTATCCACACCCCTAGGTCTTTCTGAACCTCTACCAGTGGCAGCGGTGTGTGATTTAGATAGTACGTCTGCCGGTGCGCAGAGCTGGTTCTGCCAATCCTCAGAATGTTGCATTTGGTAACATTAAATGGGAGGAGCCAGTGGCCTGACCATTTTTCGAGTCGGTCTAAGTTTGCCTGTAAATTTGCTTCATCGTCCTCGTTGCGGATGACGGTCCAAAGCTTTATATCGTCAGCAAACATTGCAATCTTGCAGTCCAATCCATGGATACAGTCATCAATATAGATGAGGAAGAGGATAGGGCCAAGAACGGAGCCCTGAGGTACTCCGCTAGTAACCGTCACCTCTGCCGAGTGCTGGCCACCAAGACGAACATTCTGGGACCGACCGACCAAAAAGTTTTCAATCCACTTCAAAAGCTTGCCTCTTACCCCTATGCGGCTGAGCTTATGTAGGAGACTTTGGTGTGGCACGCTGTCAAATGCCTTCTTGAAGTCTACGTAGGCCACATGCACAACGTTTCCTTCATCAATCGCTCGGGTCCACTGTTCAGTCGACCTATCAGGGCCTGTGAATCGGTATGAGGTCATGCCTAACATTTCTCAGTCCTGAGAAGAAGACTGCCGGAGGACCTCGTTTACTCCCGATGGTCATTGGCAGCCGTCGTTTCCCTCACTGTTACCTCGAAGGACAGCCCTGTCTTCACCTTGTGTTGAGGCTCAGGAACATTGACTTAACTTTTTAAATGTGTTTTCACTAAAGAAAATACTGACGAGGTGCAATGATAACCGACATGGGGCCAAATCTTAAGCTACTTCATGCTTTGTTTATTGTCCTGAGCTTTCAGACTCGTGCAGGAGTCCATCGTCAGAGGTAGTAGCAGCAACAGAACAGAACAGTCTTGCGCCGTCGGTCGGTGATTTGCCTACATGCCTTATAACTGTCGCTTGTTCTGATGCTGCTGCTGCTGCTGCTGCTGCTGCTGCTGCTGCTGCTGCTGCTGCTGCTGCTGCTGCTGCTGCTGCTGCTGCTGCTGCTGCTGCTGCTACTACCTCCGACGATGGACTCCTGCACGAGTCTGAAAGCTCAGGACAATAAACAAAGTGTTCCGGTGCTCGACTCTTCTTCATCACTTATGCATACACCTGGAACTCGAAATTTCGCCTTCATATAATTTGGTCATAAGACGTTTATTAACCTCTGTATATTTTTGTGTAAAACCTCCGCCATGCTGCATGCTGTGTGCTTTCTCCTGGGAAAACTCAATTCAGACGTCTCAAAACAGTATGCACACTTCGGATTATTATAAAGTCAGTGTTCGTCAAAATTAATTTCATGTTAGAAGTAGAACAAGACCCAGAGGCGTTGTTTGTTTTGTCAGCCCAAGCATCAAGACTCATTTCGTAATTTTTTGAGTTCGTCGTCCTAACTCTCTCATCTACGCCCATTTTCTACGTTTGTTTAATGGTGAGCCCTGCCGTTTAGTCTGCCGAAGTTGACTTTATTTAGTTGTCCGCCGCAACGCCTGCTACCACTATAGCACTCTATCGAGTTCCCAGAGCTATGTTTGTATCCGCCCTCTGCAACCAGGTTGTCGACTTTTTCGGCGCCGAAGTTCCAACATTGGCCCTCGCCTACCCCACCCTGCCTGAACTCCTGTCTGACAAGGTGGTGGGCCGCCATTTCTCCACTGTGGATGAGTTGGCGTCCCAGCTCACCTCCCTGTTGATGCCCAAGGAGGACTTTGAGGGTCCCGCGGAGTCCCAGGAACTCGCCCGTTACCGAGACAATCTTCATCGGCGCAGACAGTCTGGTCTGCAGGACTGGCACACCCAGTGGCGAAGGATCGTCTTGCCCGTCTGCAAGCGCTTGCTGCCTACTCGCTCTGACAAAACAGCCTAGAACCCATTCCCGGAATGTCATCTTTACTTTACGCTTCTCTGTGCTGGGGGCTCTGTATTTCTACTTTTATTAAATAGACTGTTATGAGGGTTAAGCACCTCTCCCGCCTCCTTCTATTCGATGCGTGTACGTTGTGGGCGGACTTCCATTGGCCTGTTCAATCCTCTGCCGCAGTTTGCGGCTTGTTACTTTACCACTTTAAAAAGGGTCACCGTAATAAACGTAAGCGTTCTTTGGTACTTAAGCAATCTGCACCAGTTCTCGAACCGGCAGAGGCAACCGCCTCCTCTCATTGGGTCACAGGTGTTTCTGCGCTCTGCGAGTCACTTCATGCAGACAGAAGAAAAGTGTAGTAATGTTTGCCTTAGGGCCCGCCTTAAATTTCGCCCTCAGAGAGACCTCGCGAAAAATCCCCCACCAGTAGAGGTTGCCTCGAAAGTAATCCCCTATTCAGAGGGACTACAGTTATGGTTTCTGGCTAGCCGTCTCCGGTCCTCTCTATCACATTATTTATCTGTGTCTATCTAACTCTTTTAACGATAGAACCACGAAGGGTCACGCTAGTAATCAGTTAATCAAACAGCTGTCAGGGGCGAAATGCGCCGGTCGTGTAGGATTTTTTGCGTGTGCTAACGGCCAAAGCGCTAGGCACGCATTTCTTCGATCTTGTTCAGCACTTGGAGGAATTTCGAAAATTTCCATAAAAAGTGAGTGGCACTATGTAGAAGGCGTCCGAGACCCAGCAGTCCGCTGCCGCACAGTCCCGAGAGACTGGCCGAACGGGCACCAGAGTACTCGATCAGCATGCTGACTTTGTGTTTGTTGGCAGTTGAGCTTAGGACATTACACGAATAAACTAGCTTGTCCGCGTCCGCAGTGCCGAGGCTGTCGATACGTCTCTTGCGAAAATGTTTTGTGCAGTCGGCAGAATAGGTTGTTCCTTCGGCAATTTCATGTTGGCTTGGAACCTTTTTACCTAGTTGGAGCAGTTGGGTCGCCTTTTGTTATCTAGCTCTGGCTTGGCGGAGAGCGAAGCACAAGTGTTTATTCCAGTCGGATATGGAGGAAAGAGCACTCCCACATACGACATGGTGCGCAATCGTGGTTGCTCTCCTAAAATGCCTGCCTTGATCCTCAATAGACCTCTCAACTATTCAACCCTCCCTCCAAGTTCTATTCGCTACTGTCCTTTTGGAATTGATGAGGCGGTTGTTTGAGCAGCAAGTTCCCAAATGCAGATTCGCGGTAAGCTATGATGATGTAACTGGACTATGGAATGTTGACCATACTTTATCCTCTTCATCGTATGTCATGGGAGACTCTCGCGTCAAAGCTGGCCCTAAACCTTACCTCTTGACATGCTTGGCGGTGAGGTTTATGTTGTGGCTGTGGAAATCATTGTGTGCTCGTCATGAGACCTGGCATACGCAAACCCCCTAGCACCGTCATCATCTGTACTGCTCGGCGGACGCTGGCAACAGTCGGTGTAACCCAGCTTCGCTCTTGTGCTTACTCAGGTTGGAGGGAAATTTTGATGTGTCCAAATGTCAGCTGGAGTAGGAAAGACGGTAGAAGGCGGACTTGTTTCTAGCACCGAATTGGGTGATTTCAACATGTGCGCCTTGCTGTTCGGAATTCCTGTTAGCACCTGTACAAAAGCTATCCTGTGTCTGTAACTGTCTCTGACAATAACCCTGGTGGGAGTCCGAAAAGTTAGGCGATCGCATCTCAACTACTTCCTCGAGCTCGCCTTTTCGCTTTGACTGAGAGCGGTAACCCCATAGGGAAGTTGTTTGGCGAATGCACGGAACTTCAATGCGTGAAAAGGGGAAGTTCACGTGTTCCTTTTATTAGGTTGTATTTTCTTTAGAATTTCGGAAAGTATTTAAATTAGTAGTAAAATCATCTGGACGTCTCTCAAACATGTAGCTTTTCGCAACATTGGACAAAGTTCATTTTCGGTCTCCGCTATCATTGCGTGGACGGTTCAGCTGGAAATATTAATCGGGGTGCAGCCAGGTTATCGTAGGTCATACTACTGCTGAAACTTCTGGTTTGGATAGTGACAAGTCTATGACGACACCCTGACCACTAGGCAGTTTTAAAGGGGAAAAAACTAAAGAAAGCGAATGAGCTATAACGGGAAATCGGATCCGAGCGGGTACAATGCGCCAAAGGCGGGTAAAAACAGCCGAAATCCTCGATCTGACAAACGGCACACAAAATAATTAACGCTAGCGAACGGTCTTAGGGTCTTTTTTATTTGCTATGGCAAGGAACAACAAACGGAATAAGAAACAATTTCGGGTTTCCCACCTCAAAATAACCCGGATCCCTAGAATATGCACACAGCATGCAAATTATGTGGTCACGGCGGATGAGCGGAGGCTTCTCATTTCTGCGTGATCGGTTGACTCGCAGGCGAGTCCTAGTCGCTTTATAACTAGCAGGTTTGTGGGAACTAAAACCGTATGCTCTGATAACCTATTTCAATGGATGGTGATTATGATTGAAAGAGGTCTGTCTAAACCCTTTCTTCCCTTCGTTGCCTAAACATGTAGTAGCGCAAATCCTGAGATTGCAGGTGTATCTGGTCTAGGAAAATAAATCGAGATTAACATTGTAAACCCTACGATTCATCCTGCATGGTTAGATGAGATCAACGCGGAAGACGTCCATATGGCTTTATTCAGCTGGCAGATGGTGCAGTAAACGAACCGCGTCGTTTAATCTACACCTTTTTTAAGGTCCTCAAAGTTGTGGACTAGGTACAGGGGTCAAACTGGCGTATATTATTCGAGATAGCACGGTCAAAAAATAAAATGAGAAAATACTCTTTCAGGAGAGTTTGGAGCAGGCTTTGTGAGCAAAAGAGCTTTTTGCGTGCTTTTTATTGCAGCCCTGAAGCACTGCTCCGAAGGAGCCAGGTGTGTTTATTTCTAGGTCGGTAGCATAGGCAGCTTGCCGAGCACCGCTTACCAGAGTCCGCGCGTAGATTGTGGTAATGTTAGCCAAGTATGGTGATTATTTCTAATTAACAGTACTTAGTTGTTAGTTTAAAGAAGAAAACAGGGATGGTCCCAGGACCGAACCTTGCAAAACACCTGTATAAATAGGCATCTTAGATGTAGCATATCAACACGCATTTATAGTCACCCTTAGCTAGGAAAGACTTAATTCACTTTATGAAGATTCCAGATCAAACATGGAGTTAAAACTAAACTTCATATCAACAATCACCAACCCTGTCGGAGGTCGAAATTAGATCAATGAGCACGGCCTCTGGACTGCCACCACTACAAAGGCTCCACGCAAGATCTCCGATGAAACCAGGAGAGTTGTGAGACAGTAAATCCAAATGTATTTGAGGCAAGGATGCCTTTTTTCTCGAGAAAGCGGCAGACATGATCATGGTGAGTCCTCCCCATTAATTTGCATACGACGAGCTTGAGCCTGGTTAGACGATAATCTTCTTAAACTATAATGATTCGTGTTTGGGTAAGGGTATGACTAAGCCCTTTTGCCACATACTCCGAATTAAACCTCACCTAGGTCGGCCGTTAAGTAGGTAAAATAGATGAATTTTCATCATTAGAACTAGGAGGCTCGAAATGGCCACTTATAGTATCTAGTCTTCAACCTTTGTATGGGTCATGGTCAACCAACTTTTGCAGCACTCAGGTCGTCTAAACTGCTAATTATTTAATTTGGCAAGTTGTTCATCTACCGTATATCACAATTCTTTTACAGGTGTGTTGAGTGCACGCACGAAACGTCTTATGCGTACTTGCACACCTAGGTATTCGTGAACTTAAGTCCTCTAGGAAAATGACTTTAATAGCCGTGTTGTTAACCGCAGTCATATGGCTGAAGAGGCAGCTTTAGCCATCTAAACCAGCTACACCCAGCCAACTGTCCGTGCTTTGCGTAGCTATGGCATTCATACGGCGCCCAAGCGAAAATAGGAAGGGGATAAATGTAAGATAGTCTGTACCAGGGACAAGTTGACTGTTTATTTATAATTGGCAATAAATGAAAGGGTCGCCCATCGGTCGATCTAACGTCGTCACTAAGAGCGTAGAACGTGATAAGTAGTGGGTAGCTTGCTTCCGCGAAATTACTCACAATGTCCATTGTTTTGTTTACAAAGCAAAGTCTCACTTAAAGAGGATTAAAGGTGGGAATCCGATCTTTCTGCAAATACTAGACTATCGTCGTACGATGGCCTGTTTAAACTGTTTCCCTGTCTCTAAACTGCCCACGTAAACTTGGTATTTCTGGTGACGCCAACGGGATGAACCAGATGGGGAAAAAATCAAGACACCTAGGTGGCCATTCCACCAACCTTCCTTAGCTAGTCCATCGGTCGTCGAAGTAATCGCGTGATTTGCATACAATGTGGGAACAAATTGGTTGATTTTAATAGCAGTCCTCCCTGCAAAATTTCGGTCGAAAAAAATAGTCCAAAGGTTTTTCTCCCAATACCAGTCAAGGTCATGGCCGCCGATCATACTGGCGTCGACTCAGAGCAAAATTCTGAAGAGGATGCGACGGCTGGAACGAGAGGTTTACTGGCCCAACGTTTCAGATTCTCTCTCGAACCCACTATCAGAGACAGTCGTAGAATAAAATGTCACGGGCCGCTGGAATGCCAAACAAGGAGGCTTCTGAGCCATTCTGACTAGACAGAATGCGACTTAGCCGATGAAGTGTCCTCTGGATGCCCTCTACGCGTAGGTACCACGGACAGAATTCTTCTCTCCAGTTCGCATTTTTGGACTCAAGTTTCCTCAGTCAGGCGGTGTGGCTGTCCGAAAACGGAGCTTCCGTAGTATTTTGTGTATGACACTTGGGGTTTGCCGCATTCCTGGGTGTCTAGATAAGGAGCTACCGGTTCGCTCCCTCCGTCATTGGTTAATGTCGGCGCTTTTGTCCCCTCTGTGTTTGTAAGCTGTCTGCTGTTGCCGACTCCATTTCAATGTTCATTACCGCTACGTAAGGCAGAAGCCCATGGCTGAGAGCGTGAGTTTGATAACAATAACTGCATCTTTGACTGTCCACTGACCAGGCTGTTAACCGCGGCTACATGTAATATCGTTCATTTTGACGTGGATTGCCTCGACGAATAAGGCGCACGCATACGGAGGCTGGCGTATGTGTGCACATGGCGCTTAGTGCATGCAAACAATTCACGTGTACAAGACCGTCGCAGCATGCCTTACACCAAAGATGGAGACAGATTGCAGGACCATTGTGGCGAAAGTCTTTGTTTCGTATCCTATCTCGTTCTATCAAACTCTGCTGCTGACACTTTTTACACAGAGAAATTTACCGGCGCTCTCCACTTTTGTCGTCTACAAGGATTATGGCTAATATATGGGAAAGTCCATGCACCATGCTCATTTATAGGACGCGTCGCCTTCGTGAGTACGCCTTCACTGATCACCAAGGTGTCTTATTTAGTGGTTTCCCATGCCAGTTCCCTGTTTAGGACACATTCATAAGCTGGGTCGGACTGTTGCCCATGGAAAGCCATTTTCATTTGGGTTTAAAAGGAGACTGGTCGGCAAAAATTAATACGTGTATGGTGGCCCCGAAGAGCTGTCCTTTAGAGAGAATAATGTCGCGAAACGTTCGCCCCGCTAATAGACAAATAGAGCCTACACATGTACATTTCTTTGTCACATTCTGCCCTTGAAATCCCAACGAACGTTTGACTGTGGCGTCAAATCAGTGAGTGTGCTACGAGCGCTACAATAATAACGGCCCAGTCGCGCTTCAGAGGAGAAAGGAAAGGACACCAGCAAGAGTAGCATATTCAATACAGAAGCCTGGTGGCTATCCGAAGCCCGGAAGCGGGGTCTGCTGTAGGCCCGCGCCCGTGCGTTAGGCTGGCGTGGACTTGAGCGAATGAGTGTCACGTAGGCGTCGGTCAGTGTCAGCCTGGTCAGTTTATGGAATGATAGTGGAGTTTGTGGGCGCCCGTGATTGGCTATCTTCTGGCCGAACGTGTTCACGTTCTGGCGCCCGGGTGTCGTGATCACATCACTTTTAGTGCGGCGTTGATGCCAGGGCCAGAAGGCTTAAACTCATTTGAGGCACCACAGCTCCTTCCCCCCTCCTCCCCCCGGACACCGAACAGGGTGAGGGGTCGACAATTGGGCCAACGATAAACTGAATGCCTGAATCCAGTGCACATGCGGTTTTGAGAGCGTGAGTTGATGATGACAGGAGTTGCTTGAACCGCGTGAGGATGCGGCGATCGACGCAGAGGTGCAGTTGAGGCATCAACCAGGGGGTGTGTTGGCGTGAGCTCGTTAACATGTGCCGGTGGGTTGGCCCATTTGGTATGAGAGGCAAGGAGCGTATCCGACCCAGGGCGTCACAGTTAATGCTGAGCCAGGCGAATCCGTCAGTGAATTTTCACAGTCGTCTGGACTAGGTGAGGAGTGGATGGTCAAGATGAGAGATCACGAGGTAGGATTTCGGTGATAGTGGCAACAAATGTCCGAAAATGGTAAAAATTCCGGTGTTGACACGGCTGAAGGACAGCTCTCATAAAAGGGTTAGAGTCCGGTGGCTGAGTTATTCTGATGACATCGCCTTCATTCACGGCAAGGTGTCGGTAGCTGTGTTTTCCTATCCGCGGACACGATGAGTGACACAGGAAAAACAGGCAGATGAAATTGAGTGGGATTTTTTGTGAAGACGGAGTTCGGTTGTGTCAGGTGGTTGCGTTTCAATCACGTCGAGTTCATCAGTTGTCCATGATGGTAGGGTCGACAACACAAAGGTTCCCAAAGCGGAAGTCAGTTAGGACGGTCTGTGTAGGATAATTTACCTGGAGAGACAGTTTGCGCCACTAGCTTGTTGAGCCTCTTGTACGCTCTTAAGCACCAGCAAAGCTGTCCAACCGAATCCATCTTCCCTGACTTCTGATCTGGGCATCTTAGTATTTTCGACCATACCATCATCGACATGACCAGTAGATTAAGACTACTATCTTCTTTGAAGCTAGATGGAGTGCAAACTGGACACGCATCAAGCTTCTCAGTTGCCAGCCACGCACACACACGTAACCGGTCACTGAATTTAGATTTGATCATGCTGCTCGCGCTAACTGAGTAGGCTGTGTTTGCGCCTTTTCAACTAACAAGCTGCTGATTGCTTATCGCACGCAACTGTCCACATATCGACGCCCCTTTTTAGATATTTTGTAACTAATATGGAGTTCAAAGGCGTTCGCCTAAATTCCCCTTAACAGAATTAAACATAACTGACTGACCGTACGGTCATTGTTTGACTACCAGGTCAGAAAATTTTTGGGGCCAAACATTCGGTCCTGTCCTGCCAAATTCGGTATTCACTTACCTTTGTCGCATCGAGAGCTTATCCCAGATCGACTAATGAGATGGCTGTCTGAAAAGACAACGGGTCCATTCCGTCCGTTTCAGTCCCCGGAAACAGTCAGTAGATCATTGCGAGGAGGTCTTTCGACTGATTTCTACGAGTGTGAGGTTTCTTCATCGCGCTGGCCATGAGCCGATATTTTTGAGTACGCAGAGATGTTCATAAAATAACCTTTCAGTCCTACGTAAGCTAACCGGTCGTTGAGTGGTTTACACGCAAATAGTGCGTGGTCCGCTTGTTGCGAGGGACGGTCGCCACACCGTCTGCCAGAAGAGGCGCGTTGGCCGCTGTGGTACAGAGTGAAGTGCGAGTTGACCCCTGTGATCTCTATTTCTCGAGAACCTGAGTCGGGATTTCAGACTACAGACAAATTGCAGGAACTCACGTTGTACTGACGAAGACCGCGCATGGTCGGGCTTTGTGTACCAAAATCCAGGAACGTTCCCACAAAGCAGCATGTAATATCCAGAGCCCGCTCTCGACTGAGTATTCTACTTCGCATATTATTCCTCCACACCAACGTATTGGGGTGGCGTAGCGCGTCGGTTCCCACGGACGACGTAGTATGGATTTTAAAGCTTGAATCGGACTATTTGATGAATTTCTGCTGGAATTTTGCATGCCCTATGGCCCCAACAGCCGCCCGGTTTGTTTGTTCGAGGTTGTTCCCCTAGCGCTTTGGTTCCAGAACCCGACCAAAAGGCAGCGGTGGCAAAAAGTTGGTTAACGACGGTTCGCCGGTGCTGTATCACAGGGCTGTCATCAGGTCGTGCGACGCATTATAAAGCAGTCGGCGTGTCATACCTCAGTCCTCCGCGTCCTGGTAATACCGTCGCTGCCGATCTATGACTGCTTCTTCTTTGGATCCAGCAACCGGCTTATTTCACGGCTAATCTTCACTGAAAGCCGTTCCCCAATCCATCGCCTGTGGACGCGCCGGATAGCCAGTAGCTTGGCTAACGGGGACCCGTATTCTCGGCTTTACGCCTTTTGCAATATAGGGTAGAAAAATCGAATAGGAGGGGTACCCTGGAGGAGGGTGTTTATTTACTTGCCACTTGAGGCTGAAGTGCGAGACGGACTGACAGTAAATAAATAAGACGAAATGGATTAGAGAAATAAGGTGGCATGTCATACTTCCCAGCCTACCAACTGCTGAGCAACGTTGGTGGCAAATATGTTGGGGCAGTCTCATATAACACACTATAGTCATCTCTTGTGAAGGCAGTGTGGGCGAATGCGTTCTTTTTTGATCAATGCCTCTGGGTTGTCCATATGCGCACCGTCATTACTACGGATGCTGACGGGTGTTTCAACATTTTGCTTGTCAAGTGGACTTATGTCAATCTCCTGCCCGGCCCCGGGTGTGTTGTGAGGACAAACAGAACGCCATTGTAATGGTGTTGGCGTCCCCTAATGATAGTCCTCAATAATACTTCTTCTTCTGGGGCAAGAATTCGAAAGCGCATTGTGTTTGCTTTGTCATTAGCCAACCGGATATAAACATATTTGGCGCTGCATTGAAGGAGATCCATCCCCTCAACGGGCCTAACGTATTTAACCGTCGAATATTCTTATTCGGAGAATTCGGCCAGCATCCATGACCAGCATTACAGGAGTGGTTCCGGTAGTCAATCACATTAGAAGTGGTGCACAGAAAATACTCTGAGTGCAAGTAACTAAGCAGAGCGAGCTCTTAGTTCATGATATGCAAAATGACACTTTAATGCAGGCAAAGCAGTCCTCCACAGTTTGGTTCAAACGTTCGACCTTCCGTTCTCCGACGTTTTATGCTGCGTTGTTTTACTAGTTGTTACTCCCTACTGCTGAGTATTTGCTGGAAGACGGTTGAAATAAATATCGACTCCCGAACACTGTAGATGAAAAACGAAATATAAAAACAGTTGGTGCAGATATTTAGTGGCCATTTCGCCAGTCTGATCAGAACAGAAAAATAAGCAAGAAAATGGGATTGTAGATCACTGATGAAAATAGACCTTTGTAGTCGATCGAGCACTCTAACGGTTCTGTACACACGATGGCTCGACTTTGTGCTCGGGAGGAAAAGAGAGGTCTAGATTCACAGCATGTTCGGAATCTGCTGAATACATTAGGAATTTTAAACAAGCAAAAGTGACAGGATTTGTACCCAAAAATTTCGCTACTGCCTATCCACCACACCCTGTCGCCACAGATACTCCATGGCATGCAAAGGCTATACACTAAAAGTGATCAGTTCCTGTTTACTGGACACCTATCCAGACAGACTGATAGCAAATGAATGAGCAGTTCACTCGGTCCGATACTAGCAAACACTTTAACGTCTCACCTAGTAGAGAAAGTATCATCAAATCTGAACAAGGTGTATCCACGATAATAATTGCGATCATTGACAGTGTCTGAAGTGCAGAGGACCCGCCGTCATTATGATCAAGTGTGCTCCCATAACAGACCATGCGGAAGTTGCGACGAACAAGCACGGGGGCAAGGTCACTGCACAGCATGCGTTATTTGCGTTGCGCGCCCGTAACACGCACACATGGCGGATGTATTACCACGCTTAAGCGCAAGATAATGCCGCACCAGATCTCTGCATTAGACAGCCGCTCGGCTTGGAAAGTGGACTTGTGCCCGGGAGGATAAGAGCTTGTGAGACTGACTACGGAAACTGCGCTCCCACGACAGTCAGAGCATATTCCTCACTATAGACGATTAAATGCGCTTTCCGACTATTATAGTGCGCTAAAGATCACGATTGTGAAAGCTGTTAACGTACCAGAAGCCTTAGTTCTCTTCTCAGACCGGAGAGTTTGGTTGCAATGGCTCCTCCTTAATATGCTTTCTATGGCACCCCTACACGGTTGAAGTGAGAACCGCCCTTTCTTGTCTATGTGAAAACCCAGTCCATCGTGCGCGGAACAGGCGTGTCGATGCGTAGACGGGCTTTTTCACTTTCTCATTCCCCGCGCCTGATCAAGCCTTCGGTTTCCATGGCACTGACAGGACATCAGACTCAAATGAGTGAAGGAGAGAGAGTGCGGTCGATGCAACGCAAATCTACTATTACTATAAACGTATTCACGTGCAAGTCACCGTCGTTGAGTCCGTCATGCTATGGGACACATGATGGACAGCGTTGGTAACAACGGTCGAACCGTCATTGTGTGAGGAATCCAGACTGAATATTGATCCAACGTATTTTTCCGTGTAATTGCTTTATCTACGAAGGTGAGAAGAGTTAGGTCGTTTAAACACGTCCTCAGAGCACAGTCCTTGTTCGAGGACGTGCACTATCTTCTTACACAAAATCA